>NQII01005132.1:35039-57137 GCA_002778355.1 Clitarchus hookeri | reverse complement strand
GGACAGATTCCAGTTCGCATGCCGCGCTGTGAACTTGTCATCAAGTGAGTCTACTTAAGCTCGCCACAACGGCAAAATACACTGCCCCTTTCAAACGTCAAACGCCGCTCACGCTAGGTCCAATGGCAATCGTATAGGTAAATGAAGTCAATAAATTCAACTTACAAAAAATTTATTTCAGTTATTGATTGTTAATTTTTCTATTCCTGCTGAAATCCTACTACGTGACAAACTATTTAAACTTTTTTTTCAAGTTTTCTCCTATACACAGTGAAATACATTACGAAAATAAAACTCTTTTCCTTACCCCGGTTTGTAAACCTCATATAATAATTTTAAAAAATCGCTCACACTCTTGTATGACTAGAAACTAAGAGGAGTGTAGAAAATTTTTTCCTAGTTCAAATCCCACTACCGGACAAAGTTTTAATTTTATAGTCGGTTTTAAACACAGTGAATCACCCACTTAACGAAAGCAAAACTTTTTTGAGCCCATTTCATAAAAAGCATATTAAAAATAACTTGCAAGTTTGTGGACACGATCAGTGAATTCATGGAGAATTCATGTTAAATTTACAAAGAGAAAGTCTTTAAAAAAAAAGAAACCAAAAGACCGCAATTTAACGCAGATATCTGGGTACTTTGTAACCAATATTTTCCGTAATTTTACGGACATTCTTTCTAGCAGTGCTCTTATTTCCGTAAAAATTTCCCCGAATTCATGGACCCTTTAACATTGCGGTATTCTAAACTAGCGCCTTACCGCAGATACCTGACNAAATTTCCCCGAATTCATGGACCCTTTAACATTGCGGTATTCTAAACTAGCACCTTACCGCAGATACCTGACCCACTGAGGATCGACTTATCACCATCGATCAGGAGGTCACTTCTCCTTTGACCTTCATGTACGTTAGCGGCTCGATCTGAGACTTAATGAAATGGGAATGTCTGTCGTGTGCCCGACCTTTGCATTTACCGCCAATCGGTTCTTCCCGTTGACAAGACGATATTTCTCGATATATCTGATCCCTGACCAATGGATTCTCGCGCGATAATTCACAAAAACATTTTTTGTACGTTTACGAAGGTAATTATCTAGTTTAGGGGCTTTTCCGTAAAAAAAAAAACACCGAAAAGTGGTATATTTCGACTCTACTAATAACGTAGAACACGAATATACTAGGGGCATTAACGTACGACGAATTTCCTAACATGTACCCACCTAACCTAACAGAACCTAACTCCACGATGGGTGAATCACTATTTTACGTTTTTAAACTAACCTAGGATTGTACGGCTCTAAACTAACCTAGGATTGTAAGGTTGTACAATAATATAAGATTATACAATATTTAAAAAATCTCCGATCAACACCCTACAATCACAGACTACATTAGAACCCTATAATCCTACGTTATTTTAAATAACTACAATCCTAGGTTAGTTAAAATCGCTACAATCCTAGGTTAGTTTAAAAATGTAAAATAGTGATTCACCCATCGTGGGGTTAGGTTCTGTTCGGTTAGGTGGGCACATATTATACAATTAGTCATACGTTAACGACGCTACTATAGTCGTGTTCTGCGTTACCTACGAATAATCCAAGGTTAGTATAGAAAGAATGTGAAATTGTGCTGTATAAACGTCCGGAAAAAGCCTTGTTTGACTTACGTAATATAACTACATTTGCACGTTAAGCTACCGGATAGGATTTGTGGGTTTCACACTAAACTACGAATTTAGGATTTTAGGGATTTAAAGGAACGTAAAACCCACACAAATAATATAAATGCACTCACCAATGTAGGCGGGTTGTACATACTCTGTCAACGGCCCATTCAACGTCAGATCACTCGATGAAATCACAGTTTTCACGAAGCACCACATACGCGAATATAACGCACTGAAACACTCATTTACAGCCGAATATATATACAGAAGCACTCGTTAATAGGCTAATATAACGCAGAAACGTAGTCTTGCTTGCTTTTTTTCCGTCTTAAATCACGAACGAAGCACCATCGAACTGACCACGACCGCTGCCTGCATGCATACTAACGTATGACTCGTGATGTTTTATGCGCCCGGTAGATTGCGTGAATATGCTATGCGCAGCCATTATTAATGGCGGCAGACGTTAATAGGCGTAAACATCAACTTTCGCGATTTCTTTAAATATGTTCTACTTATTTTAACATTACGCCGTCTTGAATATCAACAAGGTAAGCTATGCAGAACCCGTTAATGCAACTTTTGTTGGCATAAAACGTTTCGTTCAAAACGTAAACAAACTGTCAAAAACAGTCACCTCACAAATTTGTTCAATTTTTTAAAATATGTTGTACTTATTGTAAAGCTATGCCCCCAATATATTCGTGTTCTACGTTATTAGTAGAGTCGAAATATACCACTTTCTGGAGTTTTTTTAAATTATTTTCAGAAAAGCCCTTAAACTAGNTGTTCTACGTTATTAGTAGAGTTGAAATATACCACTTTCTGGAGTTTTTTTTATTATTTTCAGAAAAGCCCCTAAACAAAATAATTACCTTTACGAACAATTAACCGATAACTATTTTGCAAGAGAGCTGTATGAAACGCAACAAAAAATGTATTATAAATTGATGACTCTTTGATACATGAAACTTACTAAGTCAATCATACGTCGCCATATTTTCAATTAACATGTAGTCTATAATGCTTACTTGTTAAATTACAGAGTAAAGTTCATTCACGGTTACTTCCCACTTTTCTGAAGTTCTGCTAAAGTTCTGCTTCTCGGATATCCCTCCGCCTCATGCAAACAAAACTTAACCTAGTACATAAAATTACACGAAAAGGACAATATAACGCATTCCTGCGCACCCAGTGTGAAAACATTTTGCATAA
Organism: Clitarchus hookeri; assembly: GCA_002778355.1. Classification (NCBI taxonomy): domain Eukaryota; kingdom Metazoa; phylum Arthropoda; class Insecta; order Phasmatodea; family Phasmatidae; genus Clitarchus; species Clitarchus hookeri. The sequence continues at coordinate 54,248 of NQII01005132.1, read as the reverse complement.
GAACTACTTAGAATTACCAACATATATATTTTTGTACTCTTTTATTCATATTAATTAAAATTGAAATATTATTTTCATATATAGGCTACAATATAAACAGGTGTTCAATTTAACCCAAAGATAATAACTTTTATATTAACACAAGTACAAACCCTTGTGATACATGGCATATTTAAGAAAAAACCAAACACGTAATATATGGGCTGAATTTTCAAAGGTTTGATTCGAAAAGNAAACAAAACTTAACCTAGTACATAAAATTACACGAAAAGGACAATATAACGCATTCCTGCGCACCCAGTGTGAAAAGATTTTGCATAAGAACTACTTAGAATTACCAACATATATATTTTTGTACTCTTTTATTCATATTAATTAAAATTGAAATATTGTTTTCATATATAGGCTACAATATAAACAGGTGTTCAATTTAACCCAAAGATAATAACTTTTATATTAACACAAGTACAAACCCTTATGATACATGGCATATTTAAGAAAAAACCAAACACGTAATATATGGGCTGAATTTTCAAAGGTTTGATTCGAAAAGTGTGAAGAAACTNGGGGGGGGGTTGGTGGGAGGTGGAACTAATAGACAACGTAAAAACCCACCGACAAAGAAGAATTGCAAAAGTGGATGCAATTTAATAAGTAGAAAAATATTTCTCCAAGTACAGAGGCTGGGAAAGGGTAATCATTATTGTAAGGGTGTTTGAAACACTACTATACAAAAAATTTGATCGGGAGAGCTGTCTTTCATTTGTTCATCACGCCGGGATTTGTTTTGTAACTAGGGTGGTGGTTGGCACCACCGCTTTGGCGGAATGGTTGATACGCAATTGGTCATGCCCATAACTACGTGTTGGGAGTGTACCAAAGGGCCAGGCGACACCTTCTTAACGACGGGGGCTTTCAAGCTGGGGACCCGTAGGTGCCCGTCATATACGACGCGAAGCGAGGCCCTAGGGTGGAGCGGCTCTGGAATCCAAGGGAGGGGTGGGAGAGAGAGAGGGATAACCGCGAGAAAACCCGCATCATCCGGCACGATTACCAAATGCGAAAAAATCCTGGAGAGAAACAGCCGGGGATGTAATCCGGATCGCCGCGGTGGGAGGCGAGCTCCCTAACCACTACACCACCACTTAACCCACGAAGAGGTGAAATAAAATTTTACTGTGTACTAGCGAACCGTGCAACGGGATAATCCCCCCCCCCTTCACCCTCGGGCATATAAAACGTATACGCTCCATCCTGATATTCAACCGGCGCGCAATCAAATCTTGTGATGGCGAGCAAGAGCGTTCGTTTACGACCAGCAGACGTGCGCGAACTTTTGTTCTCCACGGCCCTTCTGATATTAACTATCTCAGGTAAGTAACGCTTTACTCCCCTCCCCCCCTCTCACCGACCTTCTCAAACTGGACGACCACCCACGGAATAATATTCCAGAAGCGTGGTAGCTGCGAACGCACTTAACGTCGCCATAGTTCGCTCGTACACATGGTGACACTCAACTGCCAACCGGGTGATCGTGAAAATTATTTTGCACTTTGCATAGTCCATTCTACAAAACCATTCATCAGAACTTCTCACTGACTCAATTTCCATGCACGGCCGACACCGACAAAAAAAGTTTTGTTGATTGAAACGAAGTTCGTTTTGGGGACAACCAAATTAATTTTTTGTATAAGGGCAAGTAAATATTTTTTGAAGTTATGCTTCTTCTGGTGCGTTGAGGGTAAAAGTTTAGTGCGTAACGGAAGTTTTGCGCGTTCAGTGTAACGAAATTCGACAGTGAACGTGGTAGGGTTATCACGCAACGCGCATGCGCGTATCGTCTTGTTATACACAAGCGCAAGATACACAGCATAGCACGTGGTTATGTTTAAAACGGACAGAAAGTCAGTTCATGTTATAAGCAAAATGAAAAATAATTAATTTAAACTAGTAATTCTTTGTGAATATACACATATATGTNAGGGTAAAAGTTTAGTGCGTAACGGAAGTTTTGCGCGTTCAGTGTAACGAAATTCGACAGTGAACGTGGTAGGGTTATCACGCAACGTGCATGCGCGTATCGTCTTGTTATACACAAGCGCAAGGTACACAGCATAGCACGTGGTTATGTTTAAAATCGACAGAAAATCAGTTCATGTTATAAGCAAAATGAAAAATAATTAATTTATACTAGTAATTCTTTGTGAATATGTATATATATATATATCGTATTAATTTTGCTAACATTGTCCCGTGAAAAATTTGTTAGTGACAAAATATAATAAAATTTTGAAAGTGTTTTCAAGTATTTGAGGTTAATTTTTGTAAGTATTTAATTATTTTCTTTAATCAAACCTTTATTAATTCTATTTAATTTCTTTCTTCGGTCGTTTTATCGTTTTCCTACTTACATTAATTATTTCNACACAGCATAGCACGTGGTTATGTTTAAAACGGACAGAAAGTCAGTTCATGTTATAAGCAAAATGAAAAATAATTAATTTAAACTAGTAATTCTTTGTGAATATACACATATATGTATATATATATATATCGTATTAATTTTGCTAACATTGTCCCGTGAAAAATTTGTTAGTGACAAAATATAATAAAATTTTGAAAGTGTTTTCAAGTATTTCAGGTTAATTTTTGTAAGTATTTGATTATTTTCTTTAATCAAACCTTTATTAATTCTATTTAATTTCTTTCTTCGGTCGTTTTATCGTTTTCCTACTTACATTAATTATTTTCATACGTAATAAAATTTTACTTTAGTCTCGCTAGAGAAGTATAACTTCTAACGCGCGTACATAAGTACACGCCCCGTGGTTTTTTTATTTTTATTTTTTTTTTTTTTGCTGTATCGAACTAATTTGTTGTTATTATTTGTTTCTCAAAACTTGAATATGTTGTTGGTGCAATTAAAAATTAGTTTGGCTCTACTTACATTAAACTGTTTCGGTTAACATGAAAAAAAAAAGTGAAATCCAGCCCGAGTGCTACGACGTAGGAACAACGAGATAACTAAATCTAAAAGGGTGATTTTTTTAAATTACATACAATTTAAAAGCTGGACAAGGCACGTAAATAAATATTTCAAGTTTTACAGCTTTACGTTTTTAGTTTCCGGCGTNTTTTGCTGTATCGAACTAATTTGTTGTTATTATTTGTTTCTCAAAACTTGAATATGTTGTTGGTGCAATTAAAAATTTGTTTGGCTCTACTTACATTAAACTGTTTCGGTTAACATGAAAAAAAAAAAAGTGAAATCCAGCCCGAGTGCTACGACCTAGGAACAACGTGATAACTAAATCTAAAAGGGTGATTTTTTTAAATTACATACAATTTAAAAGCTGGACAAGGCACGTAAATAAATATTTCAAGTTTTACAGCTTTACGTTTTTAGTTTCCGGCGTGAGTTGTTTTATTAGGATGTTACACCATCACTATTGTGTGTGGAGGTCAGCTATTCGAAGGTTGGTCAGAACCAAGGAGAACAGACAGGATGATGATGCGATGGTTTACCATTGCCTTCCGAGGGAGGGACGAGATGAAGCGGGGTGGGGATGGAGCAGCGCCGGAACGGGAGATCCTTGATCCCCGAGATAACCCGCCGACCAGCGGGATCTGTCCGGCACGATTCCCAACCGTGAAAATCCGGGAGTGACCTGGCAGGGGATTGAACCCGTTTCGCCTTGGTGGGTGGCGAGCGTGCTAACCGATCAGCCACCGCCCCCCCCCCCACCATTATTAAGAATCAATAAATGTGTTAGCAAACACTGTTACGATCCTAATTGTCACAGAATTTACAAAAAAATGCTTGAGCTGCATATCTGAACGAAGACAATGAAATGGGTATCTATCTACAGTCGAGTCAACCAAATATTTTTTGACAGTAATTTTTTTTTGTCTAGCACAGAGGTCTTGTTTATTGAAGCGTGTTTTTTGTTAAATTAGCAAAATAAATTTGGTTGCTTTTANCCATTATTAAAAATCAATAAATGTGTTAGCAAACACTGTTACGATCCTAATTGTCACAGAATTTACAAAAAAAATGCTTGAGCTGCATATCTGAACGAAGACAATGAAATGGGTATCTATCGACAGTCGAGTCAACCAAATTTTTTTTGACAGTAATTTTTTTTTGTCTAGCACAGAGGTCTTGTTTATTCAAGCGTGTTTTTTGTTAAATTAGCAAAATAAATTTTGTTGCTTTTCAAGTTTTGTTTACTCAACAAAATATTTTGTTGTGGCTGCCAAATGCGTATTTCGCCCTGCACAAACAAGTATTTTGTTGTCTGGAAGAAACCTTCATGTCTGCCTACTGGTAATTATTTTCCATTTGCCCAATATTAAACATTAATTTTCCTGGTTGAAGTCAAAGTGTTTTATAGTGAGATGTTTTGTTCGACGCNTTTTCAAGTTTTGTTTACTCAACAAAATATTTTGTTGTGGCTGCCAAATGCGTATTTCGCCCTGCACAAACAAGTATTTTGTTGTCTGGAAGAAACCTTCATGTCTGCCTACTGGTAATTATTTTCCATTAACCAATATTAAACATTAATTTTCCTGGTTGAAGTCAAAGTGTTTTATAGTGAGATGTTTTGTTCGACGAGTAAAGAGCGAGTTCTCCAGCACCGCGGAGGGCAAAGTGAGTCGAAGATGTAGCGGCGACGGAATGCAAGGACGGGGGGAAAGTAAGGGGGTCCCGATAAAACCCGCTTGCCAACGGCAACTTCACAGAAGCCCCCTTGGTTACAAACACTGCGGCCCTCTCTGGTCGAAGCGGAAGTAATTAAACGTTGTAATGACAGGCTTCCAGTGTTGCCGCATTGATATCGACTTGTAAGCTAAGCACCCTCCGTTCCGCGGTGGAAAGAGTCTTTGGTTCTGATCCCGAGTAAGCGTGGTCGTCAACTTCGTCCGGTCTAATGGAGAAATTTAAAGAGTTGTCTGTATGCGTTTATCTTTAGCACCTGTCGGGCCGACTGGGTTTTGATTTATAGCCTGCTCAAGGCAAAGTGAGCACTTTTGAAAACACCCTTTCAAATATGTCACTGCCTTTACCTGCATGTATTTTAAGGGGCACACCGACTAGTATACACACAGTAAAGTTGGCAACGTCGGCGGGAAAGTAGGTCTATGCGTTAACATCGAATAAAACAAGCCAGGAAACATTTGTGAGTAATGAAATTATTTATTTTGTTTTTTAATGCATGTAAGATACAGCATAAGAAAATTGGTAAAATATCAACTTTCCAAACGATTTCAGTTTAACATGACCGNACTAGTATACACACAGTAAAGTTGGCAACGTCGGCGGGAAAGTAGGTCTATGCGTTAACATCGAATAAAACAAGCCAGGAAACATTTGTGAGTAATGAAATTATTTATTTAGTTTTTTAATGCATGTAAGTTACAGCATAAGCAAATTTGTAAAATATCAACTTTCCAAACGATTTCAGTTTAACATGACCGAAACACGAAGAAAATGATGAGGCCCATGGCAATGTTAATGTTAGATACGGTGTAAAGGATACACAATGTTGATACGAGTAGAGCTTAAGCAGGGCTTTAACAAGTGCTCAGTGTTCCGTGAACCGCCTATAGGAGAGATTAGCCCATTCTAATCCACGAGTGTACACAACAACCGTGAACATAACGTACTCGGAGTATATTTCGAGTCTGTCCTGCACACTGCTTGGCTCAATACCCGAATGGCGTCCCTTGCGGGTAACCATTTGTAAACCGTGCAACTGTTGCAAGTTAAATGTAGTTCATATTACTATGGGGGCTGCGGTGGTGTAATGGTTAGACTACTCCCCGCCCATCGAGGCGAATCGGGTTCGATTTCCGGCGGGGGTTTTTTTTTCATGTGCCACTCGTGCTGGACGATACCGCTGGTCGACGGGTTTTCTCGGGGATCTCCCGTTTCTCGCACCCCTACATTCCGGCGCCGCTCCACTCTGGCCGAACATAAAGCCTAGAGCTCATTGGCTGTGGTGGCCTTGCGTAACACGCGGTCTGTCGGATTAAGTACACTGCGCATGATATAACTATCTAATTTGCAACCCTCGTAATAATACATAAAAATGAGTTCGGAAGTGTTGACATTCATTGTTTTGGTTGGACCATATCACTACAGTTGAGCCTTATACGAGATAACGCGATAGATAGGGACTTGAATGGAAAATTTCACGAATTCGTTTAAGGACAAGGCTAGACTTCAAAAATACGTACATTTCTGTCTTTTTTGGATTTGGATCATGGTTTATTAGACACTCCCAGTTGAACACTGAGCGAATAGCAGACCTGCCAGGAAACAAGCACCAAATTGCGTGACACTTGTTCCGAAGTGAGAACGGCCACGCACTGGGGGGCAACAGCCAATGGAGAGTAAGCAGACGATACAGAACACACAGGAACGTGGAGTCCAGCCTGCACGTAGTTTGAAATGCCAGATTGTCATGTCCCTACCAACAGCTTGCTTTCTGAAGGACGCTGTGTCGCGAGCTGTGAAAGCCGGCTGCAAGTTGCGTTCCGTGTAAGCATCAGTCGAGCACGAGGGACAGTGCGCCCGTCGCTATCTGGGATGCACAATTGCCTGAACCAGCAGTTTAAGACGAGTCGTTTTCGAAGGACAAAGTTCCCGGTGGAACCNCTGCCAAGGTGGCTTATGCCTATTAAAAGGTTATACCTGGAGCGGTGTCTTTCCAACCTGGCGATAGCTGCTTTATTCCTCTTTGCCGCGATGCACGCCTTCTTTCCTAAATTCCCTCTCATGTAGGCGTATGGGGCTTAGTCCTGAGACGCAACACAGTCCAGACCTACCCCCGGAAAACACTTAACACTTATTAATTACGGTAGTTAGAAAAAATTAATAAATAAATAAAAATCTGTTTTTCAACATTACAAACCTGTCTACTGGGCTAACACCTAGTGGAGAATTGTGACCGAGGCGGGAAACCGCTGTAAGCACAGATTGGATATGCGTGGCAGAAGGGGGAGGGGCTTACCTTTCCTAACCCTCCACCGGAAATACGTGAAACCCCAGTTGGGTGGTCGAGGACCCTCACAAGGGCCTGTTCTACCCCCACTCTGAGCTTCGGCTGTGATGAACAACTGGCTGTATTTCTAGTTGTACGTTACCCCCTTCCCCCCGCACCCAAAACCTAGCACGGCTCTTTTTATTCACAGGACACCACCGGGAACTTTGCAATTTTTGTAACCGTCATGCTGTCCGAAAAAATAATTCAATACACAAAAACTACATCACACTCTCACATACCTCGATACGAGCTTCTGCCTTATTTCGCTTGAAACAAAAAAATTACTGAAAATGACGGTATTCACATTATCACAAAACGCGGCTCAGTTCTCTCGGGTGTGGATAGGACTTGGATTCGGGGGACGTGTGGTTTCCGAAAGACAATTGAACTACTGGAATAATCGTAAATTTGCCCTTAGGATGTGTTGCTTCTTGTGTGTGGTGGCGTACTCTGCAACTACAAGCAGTGGCCACCTGCCGTGAATGGAAACGAGTTTTTTATATGTTCGAGGTAGCGTCCAAATGTTTTCCGACAAATTTAAATGAAGTGGTTAATGATGAATGACTATGAGAACGGTACTGTGTAAGGCATTGCTTTCTCGCGTTTACTTCCCCGTTGCTACACATGTTCCAACTGCCTTCATGTAAAGTGCATCAGTTTTTAATATGTAAGAATCTTGTTCACAGAGCCTGTGTTGGCACAAAGCTGCAGACTGTTATAGTCTCCGCATGAACAGCTGTTTAGCGAGGCGTGAAGATATAAACTGCCTCGCTCACACGAACCGAAACCTGTGATGAACTACGGGGCCTCTCTTCGCCGATTGCAGATTTACGCACGTGCGTTTTTAATTAAATTAATTAACCAATAGGAATGCGGAAACACACGCTTTGTGTCACCGAATGCTTTAACCTCCCCCCTGCCACATATTAAATTACAGTCTGACAATTATTTATAATGGCTAGACACCTGAAAAATTCGCGAGTTCAATGACCTGCAGGCTAGACTCTACAGTCTTATGTACAAATATGCTGATATCAACTGCGCATTGGTTGTCTGCTTTCACAGTGGTAGGAGACAATTGGACACCGTTCTCCAGGAGGTGTCGAACACCGCGTGGACCAATGGCTAAGGTTACATAAACGCACGTGTTTTGAATCCTAGTTTATCCTAAAATGAATCCGCGAATCTTCCAGGTCTCTTATAATGGCAAATAAGCAATAACAACATGTGTCGGATTATGTTAATACCAGTATTTGAAGTAAGTCAATAATGTAACAAACAATTATTCGCCTGCTGATTTCATGGGAACATTTTGCCACCTATCAGCAGTTAGTTTTAAATGATTTCGAGACACTTAAATGAGTTCGATTTAAGCGACTGTAACAAAAATGTCGCCTTCTTACGAGAGCAATAGTACTTAGCAAGATTGTGCAGCGGTGTAACGCCGAACTCGCATTCGGCAAAGACCGAGGTTGAATTTCTGGTCGAGCCGTCCTAATTTTTTAGTTTTCCAGGTTTTTCCGAAATCTCCCAGGTAAATGCTGGGACAGTTCTTGGCTACAGGCCATGGTGGAGTGCCTCCCCACTCCTGAATGTCTAGTGTTCTCATACTTCAGTCTTGTCGCTGCTCGAGGACACTCAAAACTCCAAACAAACCAAATTTAAACAATACAATATAAAACTGACATACAATTAACCATGTATGCCTGCCGTTAACTAAGTAACCGAAAACTATAGTCTATTTGCGGTTTCTTCACACTTTTTGAACCAAACCTTGCAAAAATCTACCCATGTATGACGTTCTTGCTTGTTTCCTGAATGCGTTTTATATCTATGTAACATAAGAGAGCATTGAACAGTTACTTCTTATTATCTATCAATTATAATAACTCATTCATTCTTTGTACGAATAGAAACAGGGAGAAAGTGCGTATGTTGGTAACGCCTAGTAAGAAATAGTTCTCATGCAAAATATTATTTCCACCTGGTGCGTAAGAATGCGATGCATAGTCCCTTTGGTGGAATTTTTTTTAGACTCGGCTGAGCTTTGTTTGCACGAGGCGGAGAAACACACTGGAAGTAGAACTTCAGCAGGGCGTCAGAAAAGGTGAAAGTAACCGTGCATGCGCTGTAGTGGGCGTGTAAGCGGGAATTCAAAATCGATAATTTATTCAATAAAATTAAAAACATAAAATTCTTGTTGACGTTCGTATGCGGAGAGGCATTCTGTGGATGACTGAAGGGCGCTCGCGTGGGGATGCCAGCCTGCTTTACCACGCCCACCGCCGAGCGAGCGACCTATCAGAAGGCGTGGGCGACGTAACGTCACTAATGGCATGTTAAATCCATGCGTAGTCCCGCCCACACAGACACCTCCCCCCCTCCTCTTCTCAGCGCTTGGCCACACTTTAATGTCACAGTAACACAAATAACGTAAATATATTTTTCTTTCTTTTATTTTCTAGTGTAACACAATATTTGGTAGCGGCTACATTACTCAGGGGCTTTGTTAAACATTATCACTTCAACATTTAAGTTTTATTATAGTAATATAAAACTCTGTAGACAAGTAAAATTATTAACTTCATCGCAGCGTTTTTAAGTTTACTACAACATATTTTTTCAAAGAAAAGTATTAATAGCATTTTTTGTTTCAACATTAGACTTTTTTCCTGTGAATTGGCTCTTTAGGCGAGCCATTACTCAGTGTAACAAATAACACAAACATTTATAGCTAGGGCCAGTGACTTTTCGCGTAAAAACCAGAGCACACAGTGGACTTCAATACTACATACACACACCTCAGCTGTTGTTGTACCTCCATTGGCTGCTGGTACCGTGTCTGTCTTTGACCAAGCCACTCGGCACTAAGTAACTCCGACACTGAACCTCCGTGATTCGTGAGAAAACTGTTAACACGGGCCAGAACATATTTTAGCCAATCAAAGAAGCTGGACGACCCTACAGTGCTTTGGTCCGTATCTTGTCTTGAAATATTTTCGCGAAATATCACTGCTCTTACTTATAGCTTCCATAAGGTAATAAATAGCTTCTTACGCTCAGACAATGTAGGGTAAAATTAGCACTGATAGTCATTACAAGATGAGAACTGATTCTAACTTAGTTGGTGATAGCACTAGGAGACGACGCACACATGTTATCATGTTAATTTTTTTCCAGGAATTTTACGAGTGACGAAGAATGTTTCTTGTATAAATGTGGTGGCGGCCCTGAGATATTGAAAACTTGTGAAAATGTGTTCTTTACGTAAAACCACCTGTTTCGTATCACTAACTGGAAGTAGTTTTTTCTTTCTATATTTTTTTGTAAGAACTACGTCAGTGAACATTAAAATTACCACTCCTGTTCTAACCCTCTGGACACGTGGAGTTACTTAAACTGCACGTACAAACCCCAGAGAACTGATTAACTCGGTTCTTGCTATATTCAAGATCATTAAACATGTTTGCAAACAGAGGCGAAGAAATTGAAGCGCCAATTAATATCGCAATCACCAGTTCACATCAGCAAATAAAAGTGGGTGCCTTTGAGAAACGTCCAAGAAAAGCAGCAAATAAATATAATTTAGGGGTAGTCCAATTTTGCGGAACTCCACTGAATAGTAGTAAAGAAATTATATAAACACACATTTTTACTCGATCTTCATATAAATAATTTTAAGAACCACCCAATTCTGGCTACTAGCCCATTTATAAGTTAACGGATTTATGAAAGGAGGTATTTTTTTAAATGCCATTTGTACACTAGAAGGAAATATGATAGCGCTAAGTGAAATCGACTGCACTAACCCATGAACAGCTGTGTATTGCAGCGAACCAAAAAAAGTGTACAATTATCTAAAATATCGCCCAACCATGTGTAAGTAAAAAAAACACAAAATAAGATTCTGACTGATTAAAACAATATATAAATATTTATATCTATTTATTTTACATGACCTAGCCTAAGTATAGGAATAACCTCAATGTGCCAAATGTTTTGTGGCATAACTGTGTTGTGGTTATAGAACCATTTACGAAAAAAAAATCTTTTTTAGATTACTTACTCTATAAGTTCACATAATTTGACAAAAACAGATAATGAAATTTTTAAAGTAATATTTGAAACCACTAAAAAATCTTTACTCCGTGTCTTAACATCTCAGTAAACTTTTATTTTTATTTTTATATTTGGTACTGGAATGATTTCCTTTTGTTTTCTATACATACGAGTTAGAATTGGTGAAGTTGTAGAATATTTGTATTTGTTATGATTTCACAGTGTCAAATGATTGAAGTAAGTATATTTGGCTCTACCAGTTTCAAGGTAATAGCTTGTGTTATTATGGCCGTCTACACTCTTTGAATGTATTGGTTGTGTGGCAAGCCATTATTTTCACGTATGTATTGAGCAGCCACGTGTCAGTCTGTAAGAAAGTAGGACCTGCTTCCCGAGGGACGGACATTGGGATGCTTCAAATGTAGGCAAATGGGCATTTTTATCGTATATATGTAATTAACGAGTGGATATGAAGTGATTGTAGGCATTGGGCCAGTGAATAGGACTTAATATTTTAATTAAGATTACCATAAAATTTGCGCTTGTTGGTAAAAATAAGCGTAAACAATAGTGATGGGCGGTTTTTTCATTACCGTCTTAGTTTTCCAAAGTCACCTGATAAAATTGAGGGACTACCTTTTAAGCAATGGAGGGGGACGATTTGACCACCCACATTTTAACAGATTTACAGCCTCCGTTTCATGAAACACGATTCCTATTTTCGTCGCGCCATCTTATTAAGTATTTCCCGATATTTTCACATTCACGAATTTCAAACTTTGATTTTCAATGCCGCATACCTCCCTTNGGTGGAGGGAGGGGGGGTAGTGGTGGGGGGCACAGAAACTCCCCGCAGGGCGTCCCGCAAGCTTGACATCTCGTAGTGTAATGCGAGAGTGTGAACCATTCATGGTTACTTCCAACCTTTCCTGAAGCCTCACTGAATAAAGTTATACTTCCAGGATATCCCTCCGCCGCATGCAAACAAAGCTTAACCGCGTCTAGAAAATCACACCAAAAGGAAAACGCACCGAATTCGTGCGCACTCATTTAAATGTGATTTTGCATGAGAACTATTTCTTACTAAGCGTTACCAACACACATATTTTCTTCCGNTGCGCACTCATTTAAATGTGATTTTGCATGAGAACTATTTCTTACTAAGCGTTACCAACACACATATTTTCTTCCGGTTTTTATTCCTATTCATTGTAAATTAAATATTATAATTTATGCATAGAATATAAGTAAAAGCTACATTTTAAAGTTAATTTCATATAAGGAGGCCACATTATCACAGTCAGTGAGTGGCAAGTTTAAGTATTCAAAACAAACAACGTGTCATTTACAAAATCCTGTATCAGCTGATGCAGGAACGAACAAAAATTAATATTACGTTGGTTGTTCTGAGTGCACTGCCGGCACACATTAGACCAGCCGAAAATTCGCGATAAAAAAAAGTTACAAGGTTAATTAATACATTTTATTTTACATGGTCATAAAACAGTGGCTTTTGGTGTTAAAAACTAAACTTCGTGCTAAAGTAGAAATGTATAGGTGTTCAAAATTAAAGTCACATTAAAACGATCCATATCCAAATGAAACACAATTTCAAAAACTTTTTCACATCTTGTCACCCTTCTCCAACCCGGCTTTCCTTAAGTGTTTGATATTAATTCCAAAAGCATACAGAAATGTTGCATAATATTGTTGGATTATTTTTTCTAATAACCTGATTGAAAAATATTTTTAATTCCTTTCGTTCCGAGCCAGTAATAGAACAACAGTAAACTTTACAAAGACGCTACCTCTTGAGGAAAAATGTGGCTCAGAGCATGCGCTGAAATGCTGTGCGCGCCATCTGTGGGGTTATTTTCGAAGCACTACAAGCCAGAAGAGAATAGCGTTCGTTTGCTTTATATAATGTATTCACGAACAGATACCAATAGTTTTTATTTTTCACGAGTTCTGCATAATTTTTAAAGTAACATGTATTTCGTGTACAGCTTTTACGAACGTCCCTACACACGCCCTTCAAACCTATCGCCGCCTGCCGCGCCACCCAAGTAGTTCACTAATTGCCGCACGAAGCAGCACCTCCTGGACGCGCTGACTCGTCGCATCAAAGCCAGTTGATGGCGAATGGATACCATAAACGAAAACTAAACATTCGCGCGGCGATCGTCAACTGTCAAGAATGTGTCCGTCATACATGGTACAGAGTATACCAAAGAATAAGGAACTTTTTTAGCTAACACGTGTATAAAACGCTTGTACTGCGTGACATATCTAGGAAACAACCAAACACGTCATACGCGGTATGTTTTTTTTAAAGGTTTGATTCAGAAAGTGAGAATAAAGCGCGTATTGACTTGACACACAGTCCTATGTTCATGGTTACTTCCTGCTAAATTCTATTTATAGGGGACTCCTTTCCCATCATGCAAACAAGCCTTACCCAAGTCAATGCTTATTTTGCTCTGGTTAGGAGCAAAACGTGATTCCTCACGGGAAAGTTTGGCAAACGGAAAATTTCCGCCGCTACTAGGGGCAGCGGTGGCGTAGTGGCCAGGGCGCTCGTCTCCCGCCACGGGGATCCGGGCTCGATCCCCGGCGGGTTCACTCCGGGATCTTCGCATGTGGGAATCGTGCTGGACGATGCCGCTTGCTGGCGGGTTTTCTCGGGGAACTCCCGTTTCCCCAGCCCTTGCACTCCAGCGCCGCTACATTCTAGGTTCTCATTTCATGTCATGCCCGGGGATGACGGTCATCTACGGGTCCCAGCTGGAAAGACCGTCCCTCGGAAGGTGTTGCCTTGCCCTGGGTGCACTCCCCACACGCCATTTATTTATTTTCCGCCGCTACTTGCGCATTGGTCCAAGAAGTAACTTTCAATTAAAATTTTAAGTAACGTGAGTTATAAAAGAGAGAGGTTTTACTGATTACGAAGTTCTTTTATATTCGATATATGATTGTTCCAATCATCCTGGTGTTGTAACGTAGAAAATAGAGAAAAGTCCTGGCGCATTGACGACACTATCTTTTGCATAGTGGCGGAAAAAATTTGGCTGTCGAACTTTAAATATTGATCTTCCCAACCTGTCCTTAGTAGAAGTTACCTTAACCAAATGTATAAAATCACACCAAAGGGACAACGCACCGAATTCGTGCGCATTCAGTGTAATATTCCTTTGCACAGGAACTTTTTATTACTAGACGTTACCGATATTCCTATTCCCCCTTTTTTTTGTATAAATTACGAAAAAAATATTGTTTAATAATTGGATACAAATGAAAGTTCGGTTTGCCTAAAAATAACGTACTTTTATATTAACGCATGGATAAAACGCTTGCAATATGCGTCACATTTAGGAAACAAACAAATATATCAAACACAGACTGATTTTTCAAAGGGTCGATTTAAAAAGCGTAAAGAAAACCGCGAAAGGGATATACCAATTTTTTGTGTTTGTAAAAAGTTTTCTTTGGAATCCATTTGTCAAAAATTTGTTTAGTGAGACTACAAATCAATTAAAGTAAATTTCACAAAACCCTACTGTTGAATAAGTAAAATTAATCTTAAAATTTAACAAGCAAGTGCCGCAGACTTCAAGTTTATTATGGAAATTCAGCTACATAAAAAAATTTGGCGTGTTTTCTGCAATAACATGCTGTAAATACACAATACTTCATCTGTGCAGTTACAAGGGGATCATTAATGAGTGGTTATCAAAGAATTGTTGGTTAAGTGTACCGAAGCTTTTTTACTGTGCACAGTTAGTCGAATGTTGCTACAATCACACGCGCTGTTAAAAAATTTCCGTATACTCATGGAAATGTGTACATAAATTAGGGTAACATACGGAATCGGGCTTTGAAATGACATCAAATGAATTTGAGCTACTTACATGCAAAATACGGTACCTATACACAGTTCCGATAGCTTAGGATTGCGGGGGGATGAACAATTCCAAGGTCATGCGAATCATTGTTCGCCTCTGTACGGTCCTCACACAGTTGAAACCTTTAACATTTGACTTTACTACTTAACTTAACGTTTTCTCTCCGACGTGCTGTTTCCTACGGAGCTTGGAGCAATGGAACAGTTAGAGATAATGTCGATCGATCTTGACTTTACGATTTCTAAAAGTTTAAACCTAAAAGTCGAAGTCAAGCAGTCATTTTTCCGAGAATCCATCAAATGTAATGTGGAATGGATATTTGTTTACTGTGGGGTTGTTCTCGGTACATTCAAGCAAGATCGTCTAAATTAAATAAAAGTCAAAGGAATGTAATTCGAAGGGGAATAATATGAATTGACACTTACTATAATAAAGAAGCTATTTTTTTGTTTGAAATCATATTTTAACATAAATGCTTAAGTTTATTTTTAAAACAGGTTCGTAAAATGCAATTATGGGTGATATATAATGATTTACATAACAACATACAAATTTTTACGAAGATTGCAGAACCGATTTTCAATTGTCTGAACTTCGACCTTAAAACCGTATAGTGTATCGGTGCGGTTTCGTTAAAGGAAAGGAAATATAAAGTCAGATGCTACAGTTTTCTATTATGTAAGGGTCTGCAGTTAGAAAATATTCGTTCCTGCGGCAGGTAAGATACTCAAACCCCTGAAGTCGGCCGCCTCGCTGAAGGTGTTTTAACGTACGAAGCCTAGCAGCATGAAAGCGATAAGGGCGACCCAGGCATGCACATTACGTATCATCGTAGCCTCTAGGCACACATCACTTAATAGGTGTGTCTAGTCTCGTCTGTTATGAGCCTCTATGCAGCTTTCAGCGAGGACCACGTGATTTTATGACATAGAAGTGAAGGAAAATGTGTGCCACACTTGTGAATACATTTTTTTAAATATTCTGCGCCGTGCTGTTCATACTTAAAAATGACAGCGAAAACTTCCGATTATGCAATTTTAACTTGCAAAATAATTTGGCTTTGGAGGTAAATGGGGCTCCGGAAATAGGTATACACAGGTGCAACGTATCTCAAATGCTATTCCTCTGCAGACGTCACTCAAGCTTGAAACGTAGTCAAATGGGTTTTGTGAATCATATTGAGCGTGTGTCTCGGAAGGCTATAGTTGTGTTTCAATAACATTAAGTATTTGGAAAAATAAGTCGAGGAGTGAGCTTTCAAGCCTTGAAGACCATTTTAGAGCGGCGTGTTAAGCTAATACATCACTTGATGTTGTCATATGGTATGACAGAGCAGAGGTGGTATGGAATGAAAGGCAACTGGCAAGTGTCCATGGGGTGACATTCTGACTGTCACCAAAGTGATTCATTGTCGTGTGCAATGAATCACTCCNCAAAGTGATTCATTGTAGTGTGCAATGAATCACTCTCAGTTCTGGTCAGAGGAATGCCAGTCGATTTGTCGGTGAGGAAGCAAGGTCTCAAGGTGGAGAGAGCAGAGAAAGGGAGGCTCACAAAGAAGAAAGGCAAGAAATTCAAAATGAAGTGACCGCTTTATGGCAATATAGATGGCAAGTTTCTGGTAAAAGAAGAACAACATTTGAATTAACACCAGGTGTCAAGGAAATTTTGAAGTCCCAATGGATCACCATGGACTATTTCAGTTCACAACTATTTACAGGATATGGTAATTTTAAAGCTAAGTTACGTGGCTTCCGGTTGGTNCCATGGACTATTTCAGTTCACAACTATTTACAGGATATGGTAATTTTAAAGCTAAGTTACGTGGCTTCCGGTTGGTGTGATATGCGCTATGTGACGTACGTAGAGTGTATTATGCCAAGCAGCATGTGCTGATAGTGTGTCTGAAGACAGAATACATAAGGGAAGTATTGTGTGGAGTCACAGAAAGAACATAGGACCAGAAAAAATCACGAAGGGCAAATAAAGCTCTTTATAAGTTATGGCCAGAGTTCGCCATTAAGATTGGAAAATAACTGCAGGAATATGATAAGTGGCGAGAAGTGCATTCTGATAACGCGTGATGGGGTATTCGGGTCAAGGCTTTAATGTTTAAAATCGGAATACTTGTGATTTGCGAGGACGGGATTTACTGAGAAAACCGGTAGAATACCGTGTAAAGGAAAACAGAGACATCAGGGCCCTAAGAAANTGCGAGGACGGGATTTACTGAGAAAACCGGTAGAATACCGTGTAAAGGAAAACAGAGACATCAGGGCCCTAAGAAAGAAGACGAGAAAGTGCAGTGAACTACCTTAACAATCGGAGCACAGGCGCAGTGTGGGAGGGTGTGCCAGCCTTCGGCCGTAAGACCTAAACTTGCATACGCTTCCTGTACAAGTAAACACTAATTTTGACATGGTACTAGCGATTAACTTAATTAAAAAATATTATGCCGTTTTGTTTCTCCGAAACAACTTATGTCCGCAACTATTTTTAATGTTACTCAACCACATTGCAAGGCTTAATCAAAGCAAACAGTTAATAAGTGGTCGATCTAGTATAACTATAGAAATTGTCAAAAACCTAGATTTCTTGCAATTACGTCAATTTATTTGTTCCTTATAGTCGTTAAAATTTTTGCTTTTTGCTGTCGATGTTTACATAACTGAGGATCTTTATTTTGGTATATCTATTTTTCTATGTGTTTTATGGGATTCATTTGTCTGTGGTGACATAATTAGTTGTTTTATTTAAACTATTGGCTTACATTAAACTAATTTTTCGATGGACAAATTTAATTTAATTCCTAAAGGAATTATTTGCGTTTGCCCTAAGAGATCAATATTAACGCATATTCAAAGTGCAACCTTAATGGTGGAGAAAACGCCATTTTTGTGCCATTTTTTAAAGCAGTAACCAAAAAGTATATTATTTTTGTTTGTAAGATGTTTTTCCAGCGGAATTGTTCAAGGTTCCTCAGTGCAACCCTAAGTTTATTTAGCATAATACGATATAAAGGTCGGGAAATTTTCAGCGTTCACGACCAACTCTAACAGAAATACAACGATTGACTATTTTGTGTAATGCAATGGTTCGAATCTCGTGTGATAAATAGAAAGCATACGTTATATTATGTAACCAAGCTAGACACTATAGTTCTCTACACACTCGAGCTGCCATCACAAGCAGAGGTCATTGTCCTGTTTAATCAAACCAGACCACGAGGAATGAAACTACTGGAAATTCTGCAGATCGTGTCGGTCGAGCGGAAGTACAATTACACACATGAAACTACTACGTGATTGTATGCCGTCTACCTTGCTGTAGAATTAAAAAGGAAAATGACATGTGTTCTTATCATATATTATGGCAAACATGTAAGATTATTTTTGCTAATAATTCTTACTATAAAAGACTTTTAAAAATGCAAAAAAATTGTGACAGGAACAATTTTTATAAATAGGAAATAACATAACTTATTGTGGAGTTTTACGACATATTTATCCGATTATTTTATTATTGGTTAATTTTTATTTTGTGGATAATGTACTGCATATATTCAAACTCTCACGAAAATATCTGGTGCGACTTTTCCTTTTTAGCAATTAACTGCTCAATGGCGAATATGTGGTCGGTTTTAGTTAGTAAAGTATCATGAAAAAGTACAAAACTTAGAAATTATTTGATGTATAACATGTGTTCTGTTTGGCTGAAGATGTAAATTCTAATGTATGGTAAAGGAAGGGTCCGATCACTCTGCGGTTCGCTTTGGTGAGTTCGGCAGGCGATGATGACAAAAGGGCGTTCCGTTGGGACTTCAGATTCTTAGGAAAATGACGAAGACAACCCTTCAGAGCCCTTCTGCACCTCCCTTAAGAGGGTGATTCGGCGTGGCGGTCGGACATTGAAAACCCACAGTGCCATGGCAAAAAAGTTGGAGCACGGGCTGATCGGGTTGGCCCATCAGAGGTTCTCTCTGATGTACCGGTTGGCCCTTCGGGGGCGGCGTTGGAGCTGGGCTGTGGTCTGGCGACCAACCTATAATGGGTGTAAGGTTAGGGGTCTGGGTGCCCTGAAAACCAGACTGTGGTGCTCCGGTGTGCGCGTGTAAGGGGGGAACTAGGTCCTGGCAACCTGGTTGAGCTGACGTGACTATTGGAATGTCTGCTCTTGTCGGCCCATCCCCCGGCTCAAGC
>NQII01005132.1:0-33873 GCA_002778355.1 Clitarchus hookeri | reverse complement strand
GCGGTAACGGCCTGTCTGTGCACAGATAATCAGTTACGGCGAGGTTATGTACAGTCTTCCAGGTGCTGTATATATTCTTCGCCCTGCGGTGAAGACCCGCGAACCGAATTGCACTCCCCCAGCTGAGGCCTTGACCTGGCAAGTCGGGCTGATCTCGAGGTGGCGGAGCTCCTACGAAGGGATTGTCTGGCGTCCCGGAGGGGCTGGGCTGTCCTGGGTGAAAACTCAGTGTGCATGTCAGAAAAGTGTGGGTACCCATGGCATCAGTGTGAAAGCCCCGGCTTTGGCCTTGCTGATCGCGGGTTGGACACTGGGTGGTATTGGTTGAACCTTCTGCTTGTAAGGAGATCTGGAGGTGGGCGTTTGCCTGGAGGGCTGGACCTGAGTGTCGGTAGAGTCAGTAGCAGCTGCCGTTTAACGTAGGCGTGCTGGCTTACCTCAGGTGCTGGTTTCAAAGGGTTGATGCTCACTAATGAAGGGTTGACGGTCTGGTCCGCCTAGTAGGAGGACTCCTGTACGTAGCGGTTTCGTAGAGGTGGATAGTCCTCGGCCCCATCATGGGGGCATGTGCAGATTCAACTCCGTACTCTGCTATTGACAGGTAAGGTGAAACCACCCTCGGGTGGAGAACATCCACCCACTGCGATTGGAAAGGGCGTGACCTCTTTCTATTGGAAGCATTCAACTGCTTCCAATTAGGAGCTCTGATCAAGCTCCAAAATATACATGTTCTGGAACAATGGCATGGACGGGTGCACCTACACGTTATGATGCCTGACGTGAATATGTCTGAAGTGACAATATAAATGCCTGGAAGTCCTGAATCCTGAGGTGCACTCTTAATATTAAGAGCTGTGAATGGTTTCTCCTGTTATGCCGTGTCGGATCGGGCTCAGGATGGTGAGCTCTGAAGATCGTAACTTTCTACACGAGATTGCCGAAAACATGATGTACCGTTCACTAGAGGTTGGACTCGTGCTGGCAGTGTTTAACTCTGAATGCTGGAGGAGGCTTGGAGAGATTCCCCCTCTAATTGAGGAGCCGGGCGGCGAGCAGGGCACTGCTCCGGTAGCATCCTGTGATAGCGTTAGAGGTTTGGATAGTGCTCTGGCTAGACCACACGCTTGCTAATCTGAGTACGAGGATCTCAGGCCCTGTGGTAGGACATGCTCGGGTGAGCTTATGAATCAGAACGGGGCTCCGGTTCTGGTCAACTTAAGTGAGCGCTGGTAATGTCTGCGTTGAGAGGGCGTGATCCCTCTACCCCGCCGACTGGGTGGCCGGGGCGCGATATGGCCGTTAATGGCTAAGAGCGCCACGTTAAAATATCAATAGCATGGCTGTGATGGCTGTGTTTCATACTCTATGGCTGAAGAGGTCTCTGTTATGATATGATTTTACGGTTCTACGGTTCATCATCATACCTTAACGGGGCTGTAAGGGCAATGCAAGTTATTGATTAGAGTTATGTTATGGACACTATATACAAGGGATTTGTTTAACACTATGGTTGTACAATATTATTTCAATATTAATAATTGAAGTATGCGTTGGGTAGGTATAAAAACATACCAAAGAATTAATTTATATTAATTTATAAAGATTTAACCGGCCACATTCTCAGTAAAGTCTAATTGGAGAGTCCCCACCTTGTTCATGATTCCGGAGGCTGATTAATATGGCGGAAGTCGACGGCCGGACNTATATTAATGTATAAAGATTTAACCGGCCACATTCTCAGTAAAGTCTAATTGGAGAGTCCCCACCTTGTTCATGATTCCGGAGGCTGATTGATATGGCGGAAGTCGACGGCCGGACACACCCATCTTCAGTGGTCTTCTCGTGCCAATGGCCCGACGACAAAATACACCGCCCACGGGCTACACTGCCCTATATCGGCTGCGCTGTCCCCGTTTACTGACCGGTGGAGGGGCTTTCTGGGGTTTGCGATTTCATAACTAATTTCAGCGATCACGGCCCGTGTTCTGGATAAATAAGTGAAGGTGTGATCAGGCAGGCCGCTCAGCTAAGGCCTGATCACTACTCGTGTTACCGTTACGCCAATATACGTTTTACGAAACGTGAGACTTAAGTCCCTTTCACATGATCAAAGTACGCTTTAAATTTTCTTTACGTTTATTGAATTCAATTCGTTTAATTTTGTGTGACGTCACTCTGACGTCATAATCGCGGCCAGTTTGTCTTTTAAGCCATTAAATAGCACAAATTCCTTCCAAGACTTTCGTACAGAAAATGTTGTAGGCCTACATTTTATTGAATCTAATTTTCCAACTTTTACTACGATTTATTAAAATAGTATAAATAGTATAACTAGTCTTAATACAGTAATTTATGTTCATTTTAACTACAAAAAATATTTGCGTATATTTAGTTTATGCAAAGTAAATATATATTATTAGAAAAACATGGTTTGTTTTGATTTTGGCAAATTATTTTCGTGTAGTGTGTAGTTTGTAGAGGTTTAAAAAAGGGTCTAAACTTAATAACATATTTTTTAACTGAAATATTTGCGACAAATTTTTAAGTTGCTACGTAAGTAGGATATATTGAATACCGCTGCATGTGTGAAAAATTAAACAAAACTTTGAAATAATATTTTAATTTCTATTGCATTCAATCCACTGAAGTGCATGTAAACACTTTCTGTATTCAATAAGTTGAATTCAATTTGCTGAATCGTCCTTAATGTCCTTTAGGCGCTGAAATTTTATTGAACCAAATATAGCAAAACCCATTCTAAGTACTAGGCTGCGGCAGTTACTTAACTTTCACAAGAAGGCAACAGTGCAACGAATTCATTCCTCGTTTTCGAACCATCGATAGGGCACGTTCACCATAGAGACTTTAAATCACATGATAGTGAATAAAACCACATATCTTCCATTCTGTTCCACCACGCTCGTTTTCTGTGATGTATATTCGTTGACCTACGATTTTGTGTACGAAGATTATCCGATTCCGACTAGAGGAAAAAAAAAAGGTAGTAACCAGGAAAAACAGGACAATTTAAAGAAGATATGTCCTGGTCACTGACAGAAACAGGAAGAAGCAAACTTGACATGCGCGAAAAGTTTTTTTCTGGAGCTCAATGCGGCGAAAGTAAAAGAGAAGAGAAATACGGTGAACGTGAGCCATGGAGCGAGAATTTGGAAGTCGNGAAGCAAACTTGACATGCGCGAAAAGTTTTTTTTTTCCGGAGCTCAATGCGGCGAAAGTAAAAGAGAAGAGAAATACGGTGAACGTGAGCCATGGAGCGAGAATTTGGAAGTCGGCCAAATGCTGCAGTGAACTTCTCCGCGTAGGGTAATTTACGCAGGAAGATAATTTGAACAGATTGCACGAGATACTCGCGCGGTTATAAAACCTGGTCTTTCGGAAAGACTGATTTCAAAACACACAGCTTCGACGTATGTGAAATCTTCTTTAGTAACAGCAAACAAAAGGCTTTTTCAGGAGTACAATAACCAGTCTTTATCTAAAGTGAAGATACCGACGGATATTAGAGTTTAATATTAGGTTTATTTTATTGCTTTATTATTATTTTTGCCGCCCCACAAGAGTATAACATCTGTAAGTACAGCATTTCTATGTCAGAAAAGGAATGAATTTCATTGTTAAGTTGCATAAAAACGAAAGATGATTATTGAAAATACGAAGCCGTTTTTTTTATCGGCCATTTACGGACCGTTTATTATATAAATACTCAGCAATTAATTTTTTGACTTTGCATTATAGTTTTATTTATAGTTCGAATTCATCTGGAAGTAACCATAAAATACTCGTAGATTTAAATTGTCGAAGCTCTGATGTTGATAATTATGATTTTTACTTTTGAGAAACAGCTTCCACGCTAAAGCACATGGGATCTGTATACTTAGAAATCGAATGAGGAAATGTGTTTATGGAGGGAATCTGTAATAACCACAGCAAACGTTTAAANGATCTGTATACTTAGAAATCGAATGAGGAAATGTGTTTATGGAGGGAATCTGTAATAACCACAGCAAACGTTTAAATTGACCCGAACTGGGGACGACCGTAACTAAGAATGTGCAAATATTTCCATATTTAATAACATATTATTTCTTCTCGATATGTTTAGTGTCCGTGATTGATGTAAATTAATAGCTTGTCAGCAGAGAGTGATGAATTGGGATATCATATAAATATTGACTCCTTGTGTAAAATGTAGTGGTTTTATATAGACAAAATGTGGGTTCGAGAGGAAATGTATTTTTTATCTCTGAATTTCTAGAAACTGATGAAGCATATATCTGGACTATAGAAAAATTTTAAAAATATATTATATTTTACAACGCAAATATGTAGCTTGGCTAGTTTTTTTTTNAAAATATATTATATTTTACAACGCAAATATGTAGCTTGGCTAGTTTTTTTTTTTTACAGATTTCTTTGAGGTATAGATCATGAGTGCACGATAGCTTCTGAATTATAAATACCAACAGGAAATATTATAGAGTTTGCATAAATATTTATATTTATCGAAGACGTAAGAATTGTTTTGCGTTGTTTGAGAGAATGAGGATTAACGGTAGTATGGCGATTTCTCCGAGTTATTTAGAAGCCTGTGTAGCGCGTGCAGTGTTTTATTTTGGCCCGTCTTTCGTTGTCATATATATATATATATATATATATATATATATATATATACACCTTGTTATGTAGCTGTAACGTTTATGCTGAAGACTGATTTATAGGGGCAGTGATATTTCGCAAAAAGATTTCGAGACAAGATACAGTCCAAAGCACTGTAGGGTCGTCCAGCTTCTTTGATTGGCTAAAAAATGTTCTGGCCCGTGTTAACCGTTTGCGCACGAATCACGAAGGTTCAGTGTCGGAGTTACTTAGTCCTGAGTGGCTTGGTCAAAGATGGACACGGCGCCAGCAGCCAATGGAGGTATATCAACAGCGGAGGTGTGTATATAGTATTGAAGTCTACTATGTGCTCAGATTTTTTACGCGAAAAGTCACTGGCCCTACTGATTGATAATTACGTTTGCTAACACGAGTTCCTCCTTTGCAATTTTAAAAGTAATAAAATCAATCGAAACAATTAAAAAAAATCGTTTTAACATCAGTTAATATAACTTATGTAATTGTATGCGCATTTCGGGTACTTGCAAATATAATACTGTCAAAATATTCACTTTTTATGGATATTTTTTTCTGTTTGTAAACAGTTTTATTTTTATAAGTCTGCAGCAATTAACTGACAACGCAAGTACGAGGGCCGGTTGTAAATCGCTCGGCTGGGAGGCGGACGGACGGACGGGACGGGCTATAGCAAATCATTTCTGGACAAGTTGTGCTCTAATGCACTATAGTTCAGATACACTTTTGTGATTGGGCCATATGCATTTTCGCGCGTTTTATCTGTTTGCCCCACTTATTCAGAAACAGTGATACTGATCTACTTTATAACTGGTTCATATCACTACCACCGAACACAGAGCCTAGTTTATTAGTTTTAATAGTTTCGAGTACAGGCAGCATCTAAATATTTTTTTCGACGCTAGCAGCAATAAGAGCAAGAAATTACTGAAAGGTAGGGCCAGTGACTTTTCGCGTGAAAATCGGAGCACACAGTAGACTTCAATGCTATATACACACCTCAGCTGTTGTTGTACCTCCATTGGCTGCTGGTGCCGTGTCCTTCTTTCACCAAGCCACTCGGGACTAAAGTAACTTCAACACTGAACCTTCATGATTCGTGCGCAAACTGTTAACACGGGCCAGAGCATATTTTAGCCAATCGAAGAAGATGGACGACCCTACAGTGCTTTGGACTGTATCTTGTCTCGAAATCTTTTCGCGAAATATCACTGCCCCTAATCTTACAATTCTGTTCGTTTTACTTTATGTACGGACACCCGAATTTCGACAAAGTATTTCACGACCAGCAGTACTTGATAACACGTTAGCTCAGATCCACGTTCGTGATTGGATGATTTACGCATCACGCGTCTTAGATGTCTGCTCGTGAATCACAGACGAGCACTACAGCAGTATCCTAATTTTGACCGGCTAGCCAATTAGGAAAATGTTTCCTCACAAAGACACACGGCAAATAAACAAACGAAAACTTCTGGTGTACCCGTAGGGTATTTAAGTCTAACATGTGCGGAAATCTTTTTTTGCGAAGTTCGGGTGTCCTCTAACTATATGTATTATCAATATTTAGATTGTACATACAACCCATCAGTTGTCTGTCATATGTTAACATTCTTGACTGTTCCCGAAACAATATTTTTTTTCTCAGTGAATTTTAAAATTTACCTTCTTTTCGTTCGCTTTAAAAAACAAACAACTACACGGAATAATGTGATGAAAAACCATAATTATCATTAATTACTATTCGAATACTGATACGAACTTTAACAGTTCTTTGCAATTCCACAGAATCGTGCTCATGCAGAAAAATGTTTAATTTCTGAGACAGCAGTTAAACTTGTGACTATACAACGCGCACTTCATGTTTAGGGCCTTTGAAAGCCTTCAGTTTACTAAAAACAAAGTTAATATTTCGAGCGAGGTATCAAATATAAAAAAGTGACACTGGTTACAAAAATTTACGTAGAGGACCCGCTGAACTCATGGCTTTGAATGATCGTTATTGAAATGTTTTTCTGCTCGATTGACAGTTCGGTTTCTTTTTTCCTAGCGTGAAAAGCCAACGACGGCTTTTCACGCTAGAAATTTTGTGTATGGCAGACTGAAATGATTTAATTTTTACTTGCAACTTGGATTTATAATCGAATTAGCGTCAGGCAGGTGGTAATAAATATGACCTTTAGCTGTAGCCTACGGGACGCCCCGTGACGAGAGATGAAATGTTTTATATGTAAAATTAATTTTTTTTAACATTTGAATAGAGAATATTTTGAAACAAAAAGTGTGGCAATATTTTATTGGGTTTATGACATACTGATGAATCCGTAGGCTTCAAAACGTATTGAATGTCGTACGAAACCATATTTTCCTCGTTTTCGTGTTTTTGGTAAATTATGTTAAAAAAAATTTCTAACGATTTATAGGCAATTGTATTTACAGTATGCAGAAGAAAATCGTTCATTTATTTTGTCGTGTTAAAGAGATATTGGTAGACACCTGAAGAATTCGCGGATTNAAATTAATTTTTTTTAACATTTGAATAGAGAATATTTTGAAACAAAAAGTGTGGCAATATTTTATTGGGTTTATGACATACTGATGAATCCGTAGGCTTCAAAACGTATTGAATGTCGTACGAAACCATATTTTCCTCGTTTTCGTGTTTTTGGTAAATTATGTTAAAAAAAATTTCTAACGATTTATAGGCAATTGTATTTACAATATGCAGAAGAAAATCGTTCATTTATTTTGTCGTGTTAAAGAGATATTGGTAGACACCTGAAGAATTCGCGGATTCATTTTTGGGACAAGCTAGGATTCGAAAAACGTGCGTTTATATAACTTTAGCCATTGGTCCACGCGGTGTTTGACACCTCCTGGAGAACGGTGTCCAATTGTCGCCTTCCACTGTGACAGCAGACAACCAATGCGTAGTTGATATCAGCATATTTGTACATAAGACTGTAGAGTCTAGCATGCAGGTCCTTGAACTCGCGAATTTTTCAGGTCTCTAGATATTGACGATTCAAAAATCCACTTAACACATTGAGGAATATGCCCGAAGCTAGCTAGGGCAACGGTTGTATGACAGGTTGCATACCCTCGAAGACAAAACTCGCACACTTATGCTTCCATGGCTTCGCCGGTACCTGATATAATGAACTGATATGAACACTACGAAACATCGGTTGTAATTTTCGGGGGGAGAAAAAATGTTGTTTGGCTTTAGTTACCAAAATGAACACGATGTACTGTGCAGAGTATAAAACATGACAAGTCGCTGTAATTGAGACACTGTCAGCTCGTCTGCTCATTGGTCGACAGGTAGCCAATAATGGGACTTGTAGGTAGGGGAAGCATGCCCCGTGTAATACGGACCAATAGGAAGCTGGCAAGTGTAAATGCACAAGCCAGTATAAAAGGTGCGCTCGTGGTGGAGTATATAGACCATTCGTTTCTAGCTTGTCCTCACTGCCAGTAAATACACCCAGGCCTCAAAGTGTTAACCCATTCTCACCCCAATAAACTCGAATTTCTTAAAATCCTGAAATTAACTTTTATTCATTTGTATAATTGTGTAGTATTTTTAAGTAAGCAATGTCATAAAAGTACATTACATTATGGATTTAACACATTCAACACAGCACCCTTGTGTCATACAAATAACAATTTATTTAAGTTCTTGGCTTTAAACACTATGAATTAAAATAATCACGTTATTCCGGAGTCTGTTCAGCAAGGAGAATAAAATGAGATATTAGTCCATCGAAAATACTATAGTGCTAAACAAATCACCCGACAGCAAACAACGTAAATGAACATGATAATTTCGAAAATTTCTTTTTAACCGAAGCCTACACGCAAAAGAGGAAACCAGCCCCTAATTTTTTATGATTCTATGTCCAGAGTTTATGGGTGTGCGTCGACGTATGGTAGGGATTTACTGACGGGTGCAGGAGATGCCATAAATCTGCTGAGTCTGCTACGGGAGGAGGTTCTTTTGTACTCCCGTAGCGAGGGGGTCGAGATGAGCGCGCCGGCTCAGGAGATACGACCTGAAGTTTTACGAGTTCCTTACCTCCTCTTTCTCGCCGAGCGAGTCGCCATTTTCCACCCGGAACCTCCGCCCGTTGATCTCGTGGCCGTCCACCTCGATCTGCGGCAGCTGGAACAAAACAAGGGAAAATCAACACGTATTTCAACACTTTGAGTCGTCGTACAGACTTAATGATAACTAAGACAAGCTGACTAGTCTACATCCAGCAGGAACACCAGTTATTTGTAGGGGCGATGGTATTTCGCGAAAAGATTTCGAGGCAAGATACAGTCCAAAGCACTGTAAGGTCGTCCAGTTTCTTTGATTGACTAAAAAAATGTTCTGGCCCGTGTTAACCATTTGGGCACGAATCACGGAGTTTCCGTGTCGGAGTTACATAGTACTGAGTGGCTCGGTCAAAGACGGACACGGCACCAGCAGCCAACGGAGGTATAACAACATCTGAGGTGTGTATATAGTATTGAAGTCTACTGTGTGCTCCGTTTTTTACGTGAAAAGTCCCTGGTACTATACATAGAGACCTAAAAAATTCACGAGTTCAATGACCTGTATGGTATACTCCATTTTCGTATGCAAAATCATGCAGATATCAATGTTCATTGGTTTCTTGTTGTATTAGAGGAAGACGGTGATTCGGTCTGCATTTTACTGTGTTTTTATTATAGGCTCAGAGTAGTCCAGGAGGTGTAATATAACGACAGTTCAATAGCATTGGCAATACAAACGTACGGGGTTTTGAATTCTAGCTTGTCCCAAAATGAAAACGCGAATTTTTCAGGTATCTACCTATACAGAATTAGGCAACTTCAATACTGTGCGTCTTCGACTCGTGGGCATACACCCAAGACGCGTAACATGGAAATCATCCAATCACGAGAGAGTATTTGAGCTAAAGTGTTATAAAATACAACTGGTTGTGAAATGTTTTCGCGAAACTCGGGTGTCCCTATTTATAGGTGTCATTACACGTCTCGTTTCAAGCAAGAAAAGAATATGCAGATCCTACCAAAAAAAAAAAAATCCGTAGTGCTGTAAAAAGCGAACTGAAGAATTCGCGGATTCATTTTGGGACAAGCTAGAATTCAGAACACTCGCGTTTAAAAAACTTAAGTGATTGGTCTACACTGTGTTTGACACCTCTGTCACCTCCTGGAGAACGGTGTCCAATTGTCGCCTACCACTGTGACAGCAGACAACCAATGTGCAGTTGATATCGACATATTTTTACATAAGACTGTAGAGTCTAGCCTTCAGGTCATTGAACTTACGAATTCTCTCATGTCTCTACTTATTGTTACCTTAATGTAGTTAGAGTTTGATTTGTAAGCGGGTTGTCATGTAGTTTGTATGGCTGAGGACCCTTAAATGTTCTTCAGGTCATGAAGATGTTTTATTTTAACAGTTATTATTAAAGAAAAACTACAAAACATTTAAGAGACACCCTACATCGGTAGTGGAATCATTAAACTCAGATATTGTCCTTGAGAGAATATTTCTATATCCATTTTACTTGGTGTGCAAGACGCTCATCCAGCGCACTATTCTAAACAAACATCAGAGCCAGTTCTCCGAGCACGAGATGAAACAGATATCTGAATATGCGAGAAAACAAAGCTTCATACTAGAAACACGAAGCTCACTTCCCTCAGCTTCAAATACAAACACAATCAGTTTGGCACGAGAAGGAAGGTACTTTCTAGTGTATATAACACGTGGGCAAAGTCGAATTGATCACTTCAAGATNCCGCTTCAAATACGAACACAATCAGTTTGGTACGAGAAGGAAGGTACTTTCTAGTGTGTATAACACGTGGGCAAAGTCGAATTCATCACTTCAAGATATAATGACAACATTTTTAAAAGTCTGTCTTGCCAACAAAAACTGGATTACGTATGTTTCTCTCTTTTAAGAAGTAAAATACTTGTGTCCTTGTTTCGCGGTTTCAAATTAACACCCATCAGAACCACGTAATATTCAAAAGACATAATCACTATGAGTAGAAGGAACCGTTTAAGTACAGACAGTTTGTAGGGAGGTTAAATACTGAGTTCCAAGTACACTCACAAGACAATAGCGGGAACCTGGCAAGTCTCGCCACTGTCGTAACGTCCATTACAGAAGACATTATCCTTGTCGCGTCACAATTTAAAAAACAGCCAGTGAACATAAAATTCCACTTAATAGACAGACTTATTTTTCTGAAAATTTTTTTGCCTAATAGTAACTATAGCCACAATAAAAATATAAGCCAATTTTTTTTTAAACGAAATTGTACAACATTTGTTTTGTTGCCAGTTCAATAAACACACATAAAAGTTAAGTGTCATATAGTTTAAGCAATAACTAGTAATTATCCCTTCAATAAAATGAACAAATACATTTTCAATTTCATCACCTTCAAATCTACAGTCGAAAAAATATTTAATATTCTCTGCAGCATAATTGAAAATAATACTTTTAAAATTTACGAAACACACATTATACACCTTGAAATACAGTTCAAAATTTCATTTAATCTAAACATAGTAATATAATATGCATCAATGACTTAAAGAGTACCGACAAATTTGGATAGCATAATTTGGCACGATGCGAACGTTACGTTTTTGAACATCAAGTTTCTCTCAGTGAATTCACCTCTGCTGCAAAGCAATCTTACGTATTCCTGCAGTACGAATGTTTCTCATTTATTATATATCTTGGTGCTCTGCTTTATAAAATATTCACTAAAGCAACTTAGTGAATCTAAGTGGTCTGCAATCTGAAGTTAAAAACTTAAAATGTTACATTTTTTCTCAAGAAATATTACGTATTAAATCATTCTGCTTAAGTTTTTTTTTTTTTTTTTTTTTTTTTTTTTTTTAGTAAAGAGTTGCTTCCTATAATGCGAGGAATTGTAAGACGACAAAAATGCCAGAGAGCCGTTGCAATATAAGAAAATATACTGTGCTTTCCATATTCGTCTTGAAAATCAATTCGAAGTAACCTGTCCATCTTCCGTCTGCAATAAGGCGAACCTTTTATTTTCTCATAAATGTAAGAATGACGTCCAAATTTACAAGTGCCCAGCAGTTCACGAATATAATACCGTATAATTAAATGCTATCTAAAACTTCATGTTTGAGTAACGCCGTTGTAATTTTATTTCTAAAATGTGAGTTAAATTAAAATGTTTACGAAATAAATAGCACTGCAATGTTAAAAAAAAGTCCGCATATGTATGCAGTTTTTCACGAAAATATAAAGTAAAAATACGGAAACACGCTCCACGATTACACGAAATGAAATCGCTCCGTATCACCGACAACTTCGGGTTTCACAGACGAACCATTCCGAGGATACACGAAGCATTTTTCGCCGCTTTAACTATAAAATGTTCGTTCCTGTGCCAGTTAGGAAACTCACGCCACCTGGCACCCTGTACGCGCGTAATGACAGTCATGACAAGATATAGTCCAATTACAACTACTACCTGCTTTTCTGAAGGCCAGTCTAAGTTCTGATTCCAAGATATTCCTCCGCCTCATGAAAATAAAGCTTAGCCGAGTTTAGAATATTACACCAATGTGACAGCGCACCGCGTTCGTGCGCATTCAGTGAAATGCTATTTTTCATACGTACTTTACCTTACTAATAATAACCAACACTTACATCTTCTCCCTATTTATATACGTATAAATTTTAAATGCGATATTGAAATTTATAGGTATCATATAACCAGAGAACTGAAAAATTCGCGAGTTCAACGACCTGTAGGTTATACTTAGGGCCAGTGACTTTTCGCGTAAAAATCGGAGCACACAGTAGACTTCAAGACTTTATACACACCTCAGCTGTTGTTATACCTCCATTGGCTGCTGGTGCCGTGTCCGTCTACAACCGAGCCACTCAGGTCTAAGTAACTCCGACACTGAACCTTCGTGATTTGTGTGCAAACGGTTAACACGGGCAAGGACATTTTTTTAGCCAATCAAAGAAGCTGGACGACCCTACAGTGCTTTTGTACTGTATCTTGTCTTGAAATCTTTTCGCGAAATATCACTGCCCTTAGTTATACTCTATTGTCGTATGTAAAATCATGCAAATATCACTGTTCATTGGTTGCTTGTTGTATTAGCGGAAGACGGTGATTCGATATGCATTTTACTGTACATTTATTATTGGCTCACAGTTGTCCAGGAGGTGTAAACTAACGGGTTGACCAATAGCGTTAGCAATACAAACGTACGAGGTTTCGAATTCTAGCTTGTCTCGAAATGAAAACGCGAATTTTTCAGGTCTTTACATATAACTTAAAGTTTAATTCAACCGTAAATGAGATACTTTCATATTAACATAAGTATAAATCGCTTGTGATATATCTCGCATTTATGAACCAGCCAAGCAAGACCTAAATGGGATTATTTTTCAAAGTTTTGTTTTAAAACATATTAAGAAACCACGCTTATACTATGGAAGGTAGTTACGGGCTGTTCACGGCAAAGTGGGCACTTTTGAGGTCATAGTTACTTTTTTCATATCAGAAATTTTTTTATCCTTTCACTACATTTCGAAATAAATATGGTCAAGTTAGTCATAAATAGACACACGTGAATCTCGCGGATTCATTTTGGCAACAAGTTAGACTGCACTATACTTTGTGTGCTCGAGCCTTAGTTGTTCATTGGCTGAAGCTCCAGTTTACCCCAGACCAGGTAGCACGGGTTTCGGTCCTCGTGTTCTTGCAGGTTAGTTATTGGTGCAAACTCGTCCGGGGCGCGGCTTACAAACTGGGCTCCAATCAAAAATCATTTCAAATGTACTTGTGCTTGAAGTCTAGCTATTCCTTGAATGAATTCGTTCAAATTCTCGAACCACTTTCGCGATTCGATCGTTTGAATTGTTACAAGTCTTGTCTGTTATCTGCCTGCACGCAATATCACCAACTTTCGGTGTCGGAGAAATGTAATTCTGATTGGCTCAAGAGAGCAGCAGTTAGTTTTTACACAAATACAGGAAGATAACAGGTAGAGGAAGACTGCAAACGTGCAAGTAGGAGATTTATTAACGCCTAGCCCCCGTGTAAATAGACCTTTAACCCTTCGAGGCTTGTGAACGTAGATACTCGCGGCTACGTTTACATGCACATTTGTTTGCTCTTAAAGACAAAACTCGTAACGTCGTAGTTTTACTGTTTCTCTCGACTTTATCTGGATCTAGGTGAAAAAAAATAACTTGTCAAGATTTCAGTTTCTAAGAGCAACAGCGTTGTTTTTTATAATTTCTCGAAAAAATTGCTACGGATTTTAAACATTTTTTTATCTGTCCCGACACATTAATTGACACACTGTCAACGTGCGACTTCACTGGCTGACGGCCAGCCAATAATAAACGTTGCAGAGTACAGTAGGTGTGTCCGGTGTAGCCAGGACCAATAGCGCGACGGTAAATAGAAATGCAGAGAGCAACACAAATGGTCATGCTTAAGAGACCTGAAAAATTCGCGAGTTCAATGACCTGTAGGCTATACTCCATTTTCGTATGTAAAATCATGCAGGTATCACTGTTCATTGGTTGCTTGTTGTATTAGCGCAAGACGGTGATTTAGTCTGCATTTTACTGTGTATTTGTTATTGGCTCAGAGTTGTCCAGGAGGTGTTATTTAACGGGTAGACCAGTGGCATTAGCAATACAAACGTACGGGAATTTGAATTCTAGCTTGTCCCGAAATGAAAACGCGAATTTTTCAGGTCTCTAGTAACTAGTAATACTGTAGTGGAGAATATAGGCAGTTCACTTCAAACTTGTCTTCAGTGCCAGTAAAATTCTGCCGTCCTAAAGGGTTGATACTTTATTAGAAACATTATACTCGGTTTAAAGAATAGTTTCATTTTATCCATTGTAAGATATTGCTCCACTTTCTTTGGGTACTCCTTTGCACCGCGATTAAATTAATATTTTTGCTATACGTGTACAAATGTTTTTTTCATGCTCCACGTTGTATTTATTTGTCACAACTCGCAATGTATATGATAAACATTCATCATCTGTTAATAAGCTTAAACTGTAAAATTGCTGAATATTTTTATAAAAATTTTACTTTGTCATTTCTTATTCAGTCATTTTAAACGTTTCGGTCACAGTGTCCTGTATCTGGAACGTTGCATGCGAAGTGGCTTGAATGGCCTGTGCTGTACACAGCAGAACATACCGACCAATGAGAAGCGTTTCCTGCGTGTGGGAGACATCATCCGCTGCTGAGACTATGTCCCGTAGCCTCATAAACCACTGCTGCCAGCAACATGAATCACACAAAGATTGATATTGGTCCCGATGTAAAACAAAGCGTCGTCTGAATGCTAATGCACTTACGAGCAAAAGATTTGTTCGTAGCAACGCCTAAAATTATATATTTATTTTTGACTGAAAGGGTTAACGCTGACCCGATCAGCGCCAAGAGTCGTTCACAAGATGAAGTGTTGCAATCTTGTGATATTTTGGTGTGGGCTGTACTTGCGTCAAACAAAACCACTTGCTGCGTGATCGTTTTTATCAACGTCGGCCATTCACAAAAGAGAGAAACAGAAACTTTCGGAAATCCGTTTACTCAGACGGAACATTCCTCGAAACATCAGTTACCGTCACCGCAGGGTACTTAGGAACGCACGAGTGATAGAGGCACTTATGAACGCAAACACCAGCCACACACGCTAGCAAAATAGCGTCACCGACAGGCAGAATGTCAGAAAGCCGTTCGACCATCAACGCTTAGTGACCTACTCGGAGGCCGACTCTTCAGCCTATTAGAAACCTTTTTTAAAAGCTTTGTTTACTAAACAAAATTATTTAGTTCGGTATATTAAATAGATGTTTTACCTTATAAAAACAAGTGTTTTCTTGACTGAAGGAAAAAAAAACTTTCTCTTAGTGAGGGTTGGAGTGTCGGAAGTGGAAGCAGCCTCACCACTTCCGCTGATTTCGGCCGCTCCGGCGCTGCGTTCAACTGCCCGCGCCATTGGCTGAACTGCAGACGGGTGGTTACGGCGCGAACCTCTTCCGAATTCAGAGAAAACCAGTTACCTGTAAAAGGCCCTCAATGGCGAACGTGCTCCAAAAACAAGCCTCACTTTGAAAGCCACTGAACATATGTTGTTTTGAAAGAGGAGTAGTTTCCAAAACACAGTGTAAAAAATTTACTTTTTCATTTTTTTAACTATATTCCGAAATGGTTGAACAATAATATTGTCGCTTTACAGTTTCAATGCTTACTTCATGCGTAGAGACATGAAAAATTCGCGGATTCATTTTGGTACAAGCTAGAATTCAAAACACGTTTGTTTATATAACTTCAGTTATTGGACCACGCGGTGTTTGACACGTTCTGGGGAACGCTAGCCCAATCGTCACCTTCCACTGTGTCAGCAGACAACCAATGTGCAGTTGACATCGGCACAACTGTACATACGACCGTAGAGTTCAGTCTGCAGGTCGTTGAACTCAAGAATTTTTCAGGTCACTATTCACGCGCCATTAAAGTGCCTCATTTGGTTTAAATTGATTGAATAGTTCCAGAGATGTAACTTAAAAGCATTATTTTTTCATATTGAACTATTTTACGAATTGGCGGACCAATAACGATATCGCTATATAAATTCAGTAGATACATTATGCAATGCGAACGTACCAAATATGGTATAAAACTTTCGAATCGTTCCCGAGATATTACAAAGTGGGCAAAATCTTACAATTACCGCCATTTTGAAAACAAGTACCCTGCGTGATGGTTCACTATAGAAGATATACTAGACGTGGACCATGTTATGTGAGACACCGTTCACGGGTTTGAAGGTTATTAAGGGGGGTGTGGGTCATACATCACAGAAAAACGTGCTGGTGATTGCATAAGCCTGTCTTTCCTTTGGAAAGTAGGTTAAAGAGGGTTTGTAATATTGAATAAAATACGTAATGTTTTTCCATAACGTAATCAAGTACACAGAGAGACGAAATGACGTGACTCTTCCTTTAATTTGGGTTTACACGTTGTGTGGATTCCTGCGCTGGTCTCTGGGAACTGGCCTTGATATGATTGGCTACCGAGTACTGCGAAACAAATACCCTACTGGCTGTGCTGCCAGCTAGCCGCAATTTTACTGACCTTGTGACGAAATTTTGTTGGCGTGTGTTGCTTAAGTTTGAGGAATAAACTGATATTTCATCTGTGTATTATTAAGTACTTTTTGCCGAAACGTAAAAAAAAAAAATAAGAGTCGAAGCATTTTTTTTGTCGGTGTGAAAATCGATCACTCTTTGCAATTCATACGAGAGATTATTTTTTGTAGTGGTTAGACTACTCACTTCCCATTCAGGTGAATCGGGTTCGATTCCCAGCCTGTCACGCGTGGATTTTCGTATGCGGGAATCGTGCCAGACGATGCCACTGCTCGGCGGGTTTTATCGGGGATCTCCGTTTTCCCCCCACCCTTTCATTCCGACGCTGCTCCATACTCACCTCGCTTCACTCTCATTGGCTCTCAAGATCTTGATGTCAAGAGCCGCCGGCGGCATCGTCCGCTACGATTCCCACGTGCGAAAATCCGGAGTGACCCAGCCGGGGATTGAACCCGTTTCGCCTAGGCGGGAGGAGAGCAGGCTAACCGCTCAGCAAACGCGGCCCCTGACTACACAGGCGATCGTAGTGCAAGAAGTCAAACGACAATTACGCGTCGAAAATAAATACATGTAGTCCTGCGCTCTGGCAAAGTCACATTTTCAAAAATAAATTCTTAAACACGAGTATTAGTAAAAAAAAAATACAAATCCAAGATGGCGACTAATTCTCGCACTTAAGTGGCCCGCGAATCGTAAATCACGCCGTCGACGAATCCCCGCCTGCTTCCGCTGATCGAGTTACAGGCGTCGGGCGGCGAAGCTGACTTCGTGAATCCCCACGAGGCTGCACAGAGTCAAGTCCCCGGCACTTGGTCTCACTTGACCTTCAGCGGCCCTCCGAGGTCACCCCGCGGGGGACAATTGACACGGTGACGTCATACGAGAGCGCTCTCACGACGACATATAACTGACGGCATTCTTTCTGCGCAGCCGAGATCAACAGGTTTTCACGAATGACTGAGGCAGCTCGTGTGATAGTGGATATTCCTTCCATATGTGATGCGGTTGTTTTACCACGCATTTGTTAATGCCCGACGGTTCAAGATAGCTAATTCATCTACACTCTATGTCATATAAATGTTATAAATTATAGAACAAATGCTTTAGTTTTTTTATTACATAAAACATACATTTTTACTAAATGTTTAATTATTTTATACACCGTAAATAAATTAAAACAAATTGTACGTTAAGAAACACTTATGGAAGTCGCTATAGTGTTTCCAGAGTTTGATAGAAATAGTTTTATCTTTTGAAAGCTTTGGTAAAGGTTTAGTATTTAATTTGTGACTACTTCAGGGAATTTTATAAACACAAATTAATTATTCATGTGTGGTTTGTACGATATTTATATTTCTAACAATTGAAGAAGTTTGATTTGATTGATACATAAACATTACACTCTGACAGAGGTTAAAAATATATTTTAAAATCAACATTTAAAAAAATTCACTGCAATAACTGTATACATTTTAATGCAATAGAAAAAGACAGCAGCACACAAGGGGGCAATATAGAAATTAGCTTATATTTGTGTGTGAATGTGTCTCTCTTTACGCCTTACTTGGTCTTAAACCGTAATCATATATTACAGACCTCTAAGCTTGTCTGGTTTTTTATGCACATGGGAATGAAAATGGCTTTACACATTTATATTTCTACGAATTTCAAACGTCATTATTCTGAAGAATATATTAAGCTGTCAGAATGCTTGTTATTTTTCCTTCTATCGTACTTATGTTTAAAATGCCAGAATTTATCTGGCAAACTTGTTTTAAGGTGATACTTGGCAACTCTAAAAATATAAAATACTAACAACCATTAGATCATAGCAATATTTATTTGTATAGGTTCGTAAGACTGCACATTAAAAGGAAGAATGAACTAACTATGGTCTTTAGACGTGATCCGTCAACTGTAGACAAACTTTCATTNGACTGCACATTAAAAGGAAGAATGAACTAACTATGGTCTTTAGACGTGATCCGTCAACTGTAGACAAACTTTCATTCAGCATGTTTTCCATTTGCCCGAATAGTACAAAAAAACATATTGATTACTGGGTGTAAAATGTGCCTTACATTAAAAAAAGAGAGAAATTAAACACAAAAAATAAATAATAATAGAGAACATGGTATGTGGTTAGACGTTTTTAAAAAACATTATCAAACTATGTTCCTTTAAGTTGAAAATATTTTTTCTTTCACATGAGCATGTATATAGATGGATTTTTGAAGGTTAAGTGTAAAAATGCAACTATATGGACATATCCAGAAACATGGAGACCTTTTTTATTTTTACAAATTCGGACAAGCCTTACAAGAATCTTAAAAAAAAAAAAAAAAATGTTTCTTATGTGTGCATTATCTATGCCTAGAGCCAGTGACTTTTCGCGTAAAAATCAGAGCACACAGTAGACTTCAATACTATATATACACCTCAGCTGTTGTTGTACTTCCATTGGCTGCTGGTGCCGTGTCCGTCTTTGACCAAGCCTCTCAGGAATAAGTAACTCCGACACCGAACCTCCGTGATTCGTGCGCAAACG
The DNA here is from genome assembly GCA_002778355.1 of Clitarchus hookeri. Classification (NCBI taxonomy): domain Eukaryota; kingdom Metazoa; phylum Arthropoda; class Insecta; order Phasmatodea; family Phasmatidae; genus Clitarchus; species Clitarchus hookeri. Next base: position 14,466 of record NQII01005132.1, on the reverse strand, counting down.
GTCAACACGGGCCAGAACATTTTTTAGCCAATCAAAGAAGCTGGACGACCCTACAGTGCTTTGGAGTCTGNCCGACACCGAACCTCCGTGATTCGTGCGCAAACGGTCAACACGGGCCAGAACATTTTTTAGCCAATCAAAGAAGCTGAACGACCCTACAGTGCTTTGGAGTTAATCTTTCTTGAAATCTTTTCGCGAAATATCCCTGCCCCTACCAACAAGCAAAAGAAAACTGCTGTTATGCCCGTAGCGTATTGAAGTTTAGCAAGCGTGGAAACCTTTCCGCGAAATCCGGGTGTCCCTAGTAATTGGTCGCAGGGTGATATCGAAAGTTAGAATTGAAAGTAAACAAACCCACGTCGTCTCTGTTTTCGCGCCAAAATAAAAGTAGGGAAATGACGTCTCTCGTGCGGATACCGCAGACAAATATTCGTTTTATTCCCAGTTAAAGTTTACTTTTCCCCGTCGCCCAGACACCGCCAAGAGTTTCTTTGAAAGAAGTAGCTTTTTTTAACTTTATATCCCCCGCGAAGTTCGTATCTCACGTCAGAGCACGATTGTTCCTTCAGAAAATGCATTNGCTTTTTTTAACTTTATATCCCCCGCGAAGTTCGTATCTCACGTCAGAGCACGATTGTTCCTTCAGAAAATGCATTGCTTTTCTATGTAAATAAATTATGAGCAAGTTGTTCAACCCGACAAAATAACTTATTTTCTTGTATAAATTCANTTTGCTTTTCTATGTAAATAAATTATGAGCAAGTTGTTCAACCCGACAAAATAACTTATTTTCTTGTATAAATTCATAGCATGAGCAAAAATCCCTGCGGCAATTTACTTAAGGGATACGATTAAATCTGTAATGTGGCTTGAAGACGTATTTATCATTATATATATATATATATATATGTGTGTGTGTTAGGTACTGCTTATATCAGCAATAGGTTTAACTTTTTTTTTCAGCGTGAAAATACGTGGTTATTTTTATAATCATTACATGCTGAATTTTTAAGTTCGTTTTATTCACGCTCAACTCTAACAAAACTCAAGTGTGTAGAGAGAGTTAAAAAAATTCTTGAACCACCAACATCATTAAAGCAAAAGAAAACCACCCTTAAAATATGCTAAATAATTCAATGGTACAAATTCAANTTGAACCACCAACATCATTAAAGCAAAAGAAAACCACCCTTAAAATATGCTAAATAATTCAATGGTACAAATTCAATAAAAGCACGGCCATTACTCCTTTTCACATTGTCCCTTGGTAGATATGTGTATAGATTGTTCACTGTGAATTGTAAACTTTAAGGCCGTACTTCAAAGTTATTTGTATATTTCCGCCAATTTTTAATATGAAAATTGTTATAAACACAACGTAAACTTATTATAGCTCTTCAAAGTTAAGGTCTGAGTACACAATAAAATATACATTTTTGGTTATTATGCGTGTTGGGAGGGTATTAAAACAACNTCAAAGTTAAGGTCTGAGTACACAATAAAATATACATTTTTGGTTATTATGCGTGTTGGGAGGGTATTAAAACAACGCACTTTACTGTGTATAGCCTATAGTTAGGGGCAGTGATATTTCGCGAAAATATTTCGAGACAAGATACAGTCCAAAGCACTGTAGGATGGTTCAGCTTCTTTGATTGGCTAAAAAATGTTCTGGCCCATGTTAACAGTTTGCGCACGAATTACGAAGGTTCAGTGTAGGAGTTACTTAGTCCTGAGTGGCTTGGTCAAAGACGGACACGGCACCAGCAGCCAATGGAGGTATAACAACAGCTGAGGTGTTTATATAGTATTGAAGTCTACTGTTTTCTCAGATTTTTACGCGAAAAGTCACTGGCCCTACCTATAGGAAATAGGACTGTTAGATACGTTTCAGATCAGCATTCATGAATGTTATTCAGTACGTTAGATTTTCCATAGTTAATTACTTTTTTTTTGAAACTGTGAAGAAATTATTGCCCGTAATCGCTTATATTTGAACGTACCAAAGATTGAGTACTTATGTAACTTTAAAAGTTATGGTACATATATTGCTATAATACGGACTGAAATTTATATTAAAATTCTGATTTAAAACATAATATTTATTTCAAAGAGCTTCCAGATTCTAAACTGTATCTTGTTCAAACATAAAAGTCAAGGTCATTACGCCAATTTTCTTCTCGTTTCCGCGGTGAAACCTTTAAGAACAGACTTTGCCTTCGCGCGGCGGTAGTTTGAGGACAGAATTCAGTCATATTGGTTAACGCTTTCAACGTTTAACGTTATCACGTAGTGGAATTATCGCTTGCAACAAGGTAGCTGCTAAACTATTGTGCACTCGTACGTCTGCGTAGAGCTGAACATTTCCTTGGTCGTTGCTTATTGCTTTGTCGCAATATGTTTTGTCCACTGGTCCACCCATGACCACAACTAACAGGAAAGGTAGTGTATACAAGTTTATCAGCTTGGCCACGTAATTTAAAGTCACACCACAGAGTAGATAAGTGCAAAGAGGAGAAATAACGTGACGGTTGTTTTGATGTGAGCGAAACCTTGCTTTGATTGGCTGCGCGAGGACATGGGCGTGCTGCTGAAGGTTCCCTATTGGCTGGGCAGCCGACTGGCAAATTAAGGCGTTGATTGGCGAACCGGCGTTTTGGTGGTTGTGTGCGGCTGTAATTCTCGGAATACGCAGCTGTTTACATCTGTATTATTATGTACTCTGTGGTCAAGCGGTGTCTTACAGTTCTTTAATATGTTCCGACGAACAAATTTTTATATTTTGGTCCTGGGTTACTGCACTAGAGAATGAAGCTAATCGTATTTACGTACAAAATTTTAAACTCGAGGGAATATAAGATATTGATAGCCGGCATGGCGTACGGACATCAAGTAGAAGGCGTTCACTTTTAGACAACGACGCAGATTTACTGATAATTTACGATGAAAGATGATGCTAAGAGTTACTTTAAGACATCTACAAAATCGTACAACGCAATGTTTTTGCAAATTTCAAAAATTGCTGAAAATAAGGAAATACTTGCATATTTTCGTAAAACCACTTTTGCTAATAATACCTAGAAGTGAATTAAGATAAGACCTTTGTGTTGCCATAGCCGAATTTTCTGGATATTTAAAATTTTGATTTAGAAATGACGTTTTGTAAAAAAAACTACGAGATCTAAATAATATTTTCTGGGGAAAATTAGTCACAGGTAATATCTACAAGTTGAACAGCAGATGGTACAAATATAGAATAAAATTTTCCGTGACTATCGCCCTTAATAACCGACTGAAACAGAAGTCCAACACCCGGAAGCCAAAAGATTTCGAGACAAGATACAGTCCGAAGCACTGTAGGGTCGTCCAACTTCTTTGATTGGCTAAAAACTGTCCTGGCCCGTGTCAACCGTTTGCGCACGAATCACGAAGGTTCAGTGTCGGAGTTACTTTGTCCTGAGTGGCTTGGTCAAAGACGGACACGGCACCAGCCGCCAATGGAGGTATAGCAACAGCTGAGGAGTGTATATAGTATTGAAGTCTACTGTGTGCTCCGATTTTTACGCGAAAAGTCACTGGCCCTACTGATACTTAACTCGACCTGCTCACGCGGAGGCTAGACTTCAATATCATACTTGCTCACTTGCAGTCTTCATTTGACTATTGGCCGCTTCTCTCTGTGTGAAGACAGTCTTTCACACGTGTGAGCCAATCAGAATTAAGTTTTTCCTATACTGAACATCCGTGATTCGCGGGCAGACAGACGAGCCGCGTAACACTTCAAATGATCCAATCAAGAACGTGGTTCTGAACTAAAGTGCGTTGGAACACAAGTTGTCGTGACATATTTTCTCGAAAAAAAAAAAAAAAGTGTCCCTATTCATGGCTCCTGTTTCTGGTTCTATGATTTTGGCAGTTGTTTAATTGAAGTTAGGGGTTTAATGGATTATTCCGTGTTTTCTTGTTGTTAATTACTTCTGGTATAAAATATAATTTTGTGTCCTTAACACTTTCGACACCTGGTGAAGAAACTCTGTAGCGAAATCATTGCTTCCAAAAGCCTAGATGTGAAACATGTATGTGTAGCAGTGAAAAGAATATAATTTTATGGCTTTTGCTTTTGCATGTTTGCTTTCGTTATTTCCCTACTTCACTTGTCAACAGAGAATACGCCAGCTGTGTAAGAGGGAGCAGCCGTTTCCAAGCGCACCAGTAACATTAGCCGTTCTGCTAAATATATTGTATCAGTTCATCGTGTACAGTCGAGCATTTGATAACGTGGCAGCTCCTTTCAGAAACACGATATAGCTCAATAACATTTTTTTCATCCTATGCTCAGTACTCACTTTACTAACCGTAATTGAATGTGTGTATGAGGTTTAATTACAAGAAACGTATTTATCAAATTGCTGACCGATTTAGGTCCAGCTTGGACAAATGTGCACACAACGCACATGCGGGGTTTTTTTTTTAAGCAAGTTCTTTTAACTGCGAGGCTTGTTAGCCACTGGTTTTTCTATGTGATTAGCGATTCGTAAACCATCCTACGGTTCCAATTTCAGCAACGGTTCGTATTACTATAGACCAACACACAAAGCCTTCATCTCATTGGCCGTGGTAACTTAATAAGTGATGTGTCACCTTGAAGTGAGCGCACATCAAAAAATGTATTATTTGCAACACGTGAAGTTATAAATTAATGTTCGAATGAAACGAAGTGGCCTTGCTCTTTTNATTAATGTTCGAATGAAAATGAAGTGGCCTTGCTCTTTAAGTAACACAAGGAGAAATGGTGAAACCTGTTTCTTCACCATCGCCATGTTGCGACGCCAAAAGTTTTGAAATTTTAACTGACAAAGTTTCAGTATTCCTATAATTTTCAGAGCGTATAGATGTTTGGCTTAGTAGTTCGGCTGTGGCAGATCTTTATAAAAGTACAAACTGCCGTAAATAACATATATTTGTTACATTAACAAGCACTACACTTTCACTGTTTTGGGTGACACGATATAGTGATCGGTATAAATGTAGCTTCAGCTAAAGTGACAGAACGCCATCTACTGTATTTTCGTACACTCTCAAACAAATTTCTGGTAAACTTCCTAAACTAAGTTGGATGTTTTTAACCCATATACAAGATGATTCTAAAATCATGGGACAAACATTTGAAGGGTGGTAGAGCTTACTAAAACAAACAATTATGGTATAGGAATATATGGGCGAAAGTGACGAGTTGAGCCACAAACACAAAAACATAACATATCAACGGAAACATAAAATGTTCATTAGCAGCATACTTAACGAGTGATACCGTTNCTGGTAAACTTCCTAAACTAAGTTGGATGTTTTTAACCCATATACAAGATGATTCTAAAATCATGGGACAAACATTTTAAGGGTGGTAGAGCTTACTAAAACAAACAATTATGGTATAGGAATTAATGGGCGGAAGTGACGAGTTGAGCCACAAACACAAAAACATAACATATCNGCATACTTAACGAGTGATTCCGTACAGAAAATGTTAAAACAGTTGCTGGAAATGCATCCACCAACAGTCACGCGTGCTTGGCGACCTCTACATATGGCGTGATTGGCTGACAATGGTGGCGTGCGTGAAATACCCGGCATATTTGAATCTGTTCGCCAATCACTCCACCGACGCTACCAAGCTTGCATTACTGTCGGTGGTAGCAATTTTGAGCAATTATTATAAACGTTGGTGTAAAAAGGCATTTAGCAGTGACGTTGTAAATAAGCAATGTGTTTCTTGCATGTGTAATTTTTGTGTTTGTGCCTCAACGCGTCACTTCCGCCCATATGTTCCTATACAATAATTGTTTTTTTAAGTGAGCTCTACCACCCCTCAATATTTGCCCCATGATTTTAGAATCGTCCTGTATATCGCATGGAAATAGTAGCACACATCTGGCTGCAAATGTGGAATGATTAGCGTCGCTACTATACAAAGTTGGGGAGTTCTCTACGCGTTCGACTGTTTCCTCAGCATATGTAGGAACGCTAGCATGAATGTGTGGGTATAAGTTTACCATTCACGATTTCTCACTCTTCGTTCACACTCATAGAGTAAATTTGCGAAGAATTTCTTTGAGTGTATCTCCATGTGTATAAACGTGCTAAGCAAGCACGGAGCAGTTAACACAGTGTATACCGAAACTATTCGTAGTTGCAACACCTTTTATTGTGAATTAAGGGGCGTGGTTCTGCCCGGGGCTTCAAGGAAGTATCCAGATATCACGAAAACTTGAACACGACTCGAAGTAAGCCACTCTCCTCAGTCCGCCACGCCAAGGACACCTCGTTATCTCGCCGAGATNCAACTTGAACACGACTCGAAGTAAGCCACTCTCCTCAGTCCGCCACGCCAAGGACACCTCGTTATCTCGCCGAGATTAGCTACGCAGCGCGGGGAGAGAAACGTTTATTTATCCGTCCGGCAGATTGTGAATTTAATCGCCTTAATGAGGACAGCGGGGTCGGGTGGTTATAATCTGGCGGCTTAATTTCGTCTCGCCGCGGTTGACGGGTATTAACCACCTCGCTAGCAGACCGCAGATGGAAATACTCTGCAGACAGACACCCTCGACAAGGTCGGAGTGCCGTCTCTAACTACGCGGCTGCCTCAATCCACAACTCCCTCGTCCAATAAGACAATTACAACGCTCCGGGATTTTTTTTTTTTTACACTTCTTGATACAGTTAAGTGTGCCTGCTACACCCAGCCGTGCTTTCACCAGACACGCTGCAAAACGAAGGTCGCTAATATCGTGGATATTTTTCTTTATCTCCGTGAAGGTATATTTAACGTCGCTGTGAGTTGAAAAACATCGCGGACTACCATTAACCTGCAGTTACAGATCGTTGGTCACATGTGGATGATTCTCACTCTCCCGTATTCATAAAGCCCCGGAGAGGTTTTCTGCCACTAGACGGGAAAACAAGATATCCACAGGCGTTGAATGAAATGGTAATCGGCACGCAGTTAGACTTGACACTCCAGCCAATAACAGACAGTTATCGCGATAAGTGGGATATCGGACCGTCGCGCTTTCCAATATCCTCCAGTGATCATCGCTATGAGCGCCGCTCGATTGGAAACCAGTGTAAAGCCTTTTATATTTGCTTACGCAAATCCGTATGTGGGCCGTTTTTCTACCATTAAAAGTAAGCGCTTTTGAAAGCTTTGCTCTTGATTTACTTGTATTCATGCTTTGTATCCTTCCGCCACATATAACATTAACATTTCCATCGCCCTGATAACTTATTTACGAGTCGGTGAAGTAAAACTGAGAAGTTATTAGGAAAGTTATTACTTTAGAAATTGGCTAAATATTAGGGGTCTGGCTTATATGTATAAATACAGAAATTAAAATAAATAATTTCAGTGTTCTCAAATTGAAGACCTCGCTAGCACATTCAATTAAAAGTAATAAAAAGGAACTAATTTTCCCCGTTGTTACCAACTTAATTGGGCGTAAACCAATTAGTTCTCCCGTTAAAAATTGCAGGTCGATTTCGATAGAGCTCAAATAACCTTATACGCATTTTCAAATTGAGTAGAAATTTTTACTGAACAACAAACTAATGCAACGCTAATGAAATAAGAAAAGACAATATTTAGATTTATAAAGGTTAATGACCTTAGTTGAGACCCGATCACTTGGGGCGCCTGTTTTTCGCGGAAAGTTTTCAGGGAAAGTTCTGTCCCATAGCACTTTAGTTCAGAACTAATTTTTAGTGATTGGATCATTTGAATTGCTCAACATCTCCTATCTATAGCGACCAGAAAAAAATCGCGTTTTCATTTCGGGACAAGCTAGATTTCAAAACCGCGTACGTTTGTATTGCTAAAGCTATTGGTCTACCCGTTAAATTACATCTCCTGGACAACTCTGAGCCTATAATATATATACACAGTAAAATGCAGACCGAATCACCGTCTTCCGCTAATACAACAAGCAAACAATGAACAGTGATATCTGCATGATTTTGCATACGAAAATGGAGTATAGCGTACAGGTCGTTGAACTCGCGAATATTTCAGGTATCTACCAATGGCTAAAGTTATATAAACGCACGTGTTTTGAATCCTAGCTTGTCCCAAAATGAATCCGCGAATTCTTCANTAAAGTTATATAAACGCACGTGTTTTGAATCCTAGCTTGTCCCAAAATGAATCCGCGAATTCTTCAGGTCTCTATCCATTGGTCCACGCGGTGTTTGACACCTCCTGGAGAACGATGTCCAATTGTCGCCTACCACTGTGACAGCAGACAACCAATGCGAAGTTGATGTCAGCATATTTGTACATAAGACTGTAGAGTCTAGTCTGCAGGTCATTGAACTCGCGAATTTTTGAGGTATCTACATGTGGGATAAGGTTTTTAAATGTTCTGTCTTTGGTTATGTAAATACTAATATATCTCGGAAAGAATTAGGCAAGCATTCTACAGTTATTTGTACATTAATACTTATTACAATATAAAGAAGGTTCCTTCCCAGGGGGAGGGCGACGCCCCTGCTGGTTGGAAAGTGGAGGAACGATCTCCCCCTCTTCTCCCCCCCCCTCTATTCTAGGTGCCTAAGCCGTAGCCAATCAAACACAAGGCCAGTTTCCAGAACCTCGTGCAGCCGGCCACCGCGCCATTTAACTTCTGTTTGCTTATCTGTTCTGTGTATACGCTTCGTGAATGGCTGATGCTCTCGTCATCGCGTACAAACCACTTAATTCACTTGCAGCGATATGTAACTCATTGAGATTATGTCAGAACAATGTCGTTTAGTACACAACGCATGAGGGCTATTTTTTGCAGGCGAACATGCCCCAGAAGCGCGACCGTAGACTGTATCCTTCGTGGGAATTCATAAAATATCTACTGTATGCCACTGACAACAATAAATTATTGTTTTCTTGACCTAATACACGCTACGTTGAGTTATGGAGTTTCGTAGTGAATATACCTCTGTGCGACCAAAAGATAATAATTACACTAGGCCTCTACAGAAAACCATGGTATGGGATAGCGAAATTTTGCGAAAAGATAACAAGATAAGTTATACTTCAAAATACTGTAGGTTCGTTTACCTATCTTAACTGGTAGAATTATTTTTTGACACGTGTTAACTGTCTGTACACGAATCACGTAGGAGCCGTGCCGATATTGCCGAATCCACCTTCTCGAGTAGACAGCAACCAATGGAAATAGACATAATGATGTTGGGTTCTTATGGTATTGAAGTCTACCGTGTACCCATACTATTCCGCGAAACGTCACTGGCTCTCTATATAGTTCTGTTTAAATTATAGAATTTTTTCGTACTTCAATGTATTTGTATAGAACGCCGTACAGATCTGTAAGTTGTACAAATACTATAATAATAAATAATAGGATGTGTAACATCCCTGATCGATAGAGACGTAGAAATTTTGCCGATTCATTAGGCAAAATGTTATATTCCACAATCCTTTGTCCACTCGAGGATCAGTTAGTAGTTCATTGGCTGTTGGTACAGTTAAAAACCAGGCCAGGAAACACGGGGTTCGGTCAGGTTTCCATTGCAGCTTTGTTATTGGCTTAAAGCCGTCCACGGAGTGGCTTTTTAAACAAAATAAGAAACTTCAATGTGGTTAAAGTGTATCTTGTCCTGTAATAAATTCGTGAAATTTACGGGACTCTACTGATCAACATACATAGAGGCCTGAAAAATTCGCGAGTTCATTGACCTGCAGGCTATACTCTACAGTCGTATGTAAAAATATGCCGATATCAGCTGCACATTGGTTGTCTGCTGTCACAGTGGAAGGCGATAATTGGGCCAGCGTTCTACATGAGGTGTCAAACACCGTGTTGACCAATGGCTAAAGTTACATAAACACACGTGTTTTGAATTCTAGCTTGTCCCGAAATGAATCCGCGAATTATTCAGGTCTCTACTTATCCGATGATTGACTACAGGAGGTTCTGGTAAACCGGCCTTGAGTCTGATTATTTACTGCGTACTACAAAATATTCCTTATTAGNTCCGATGATTGACTACAGGAGGTTCTGGTAAACCGGCCTTGAGTCTGATTATTTACTGCGTACTACAAAATATTCCTTATTAGTTGGTGGCTTGCGGCAGGCGAGCGAGATGCCAGACGCTGATTGGCGATCGGCGGTCCGTTATGTTGACGGCCATCGACGCAATTTTGCTAGCGTGTGCGGCTGAAGTTCGCATGTTCCTAAATATTATGTCTCCTGATTAATGCTATTGGCTGCAGCTAACACAACTAAATATTTTTATTTGTTGCTGCCGGTGCCATGGACCAATAGAAATTAATTTTATAGGTACCCTCGAGTAAGTTATCACAAGGACTTTGTAAATACTTGTCAGACCAAAAATTTTGGGTTTTGAAATACCAGGAACGAAAAATTAATGTCTGTGTTAAGAAGTTCATTATATATTTCATGAGAACTGTTTTTCTCTAGCCATTAGCTCAAGCATTTTTCCATTCTGTTGGCAGTCATATAATCTATAAAAGAATGATTATAATTCATAGATAAAATATAAATAAGAGGTCAATTAAACAAAAAATTAAGATGGTTGTGTTTTAACAGAAGTAAAAAAAAATACGCATGCGAACCATGGCGTACTCAGAAAACAACACCCCAACACGTCACGAATGGGGTGATTCTTCGAAGGTTCCATTCAAAAAAGTGCTAAGAAAAAAGCGAAACGGCTTTAATAACGGAGATCTCGGTAAGAATTACGCAAGTAGGGAGGCCAGAGGCAGTGTCGTCAAATGCGCCAGCAGGGAGACGACGTCGAAAGAGCGCGGACGATAAAATGGGGGCCGCACTCAGCAGCCATACGCACACGCCGTCTAAAACACACGCCACAGGGGTTGTTTGGCGAGGGGGCGGTAATAGAGGGGTGTGAAGCGTGCAGCGCGGGGTGTTATGCCATAATGGACTCGCGGCGGCACCCCTTGAGAGGGAGTGTTTTCTGCTCAACCACACACTGGAAACAGGAGCCATTCCATCGAGTAAAACAACCTCCCCTCACCCCCCCCTCCCACCGCACAAAGAAAAAAACACTACCGGAAACACTCGTCGGTGTCGTCCCCGCTGACGTCACTCAGCTACCGCCCCAGACGGCTGCACATAAACCCATCAGTAGACACACCTGAATTTCGCGAAACGATTTCACGACCAGTTGTACTTCATAACACTTTAGCTCAGATCCACTTTCGTGACTGGATTGTTTCCGTGTAACGCGAATCACAGACGCACAGTATTGAAGTTACGCAATAGTAACTGTCCAGTTAAGTAGATCTTCCCACAAAAATAACTGTTGGTATGCCCGTAGTGTATTGCAATCCAGCGTGTGCGGAAATATTTTCGTGAGATTCGGGTGTCCCTGCCCATCAGCCACGATGGAATTTCCCTTGTAAGATTCTATGCAAGCTTGCATGGCCACTGATGCTTGTGCAGATGGTTCTATGGAACGCATGCTGGCGGTTTTCGTAGACGTTTTTGTGATTGACCGTGTGGAATTTCTGTTGAATGAAGGGAGTAAGGTAGGTATTTCTTAAGTCGGTGTGCCAGTAGTTATAGAACGCCGATGCTAGCCCGGGTCCTGGCACACCATAGATTTTAGCCATACGTTTTCAACCCACTTTTAAAAACTAATGGGTTAAAAATAGCCATACGTTTTCAACCCACTTTTAAAAACTAATGGATTAAACATAACCATACGTTTTCAACCCACTTTTAAAAACTAATGGGTTAAACATAACCATACGTGTTCAACCCACTTTTAAAAACTAATGGGTTAAGCATAGCCATACGTTTTCAACCCACTTTTAAAAACTAATGGGTTAAACATAGCCATACGTTTTCAACCCACTTTTAAAAACTAATGGATTAAACATAACCATACATGTTCAACCTGCTTCTAAAATTAATTGTTTGAAAATAACCATAACTTATGAAAATGCTGATACGAGTGCAGCACAAAAATAATTACTAGTGAGACATTTTTTTCATTTAAAGAAATGAAAATGTATAATAAACAACATAACATGGATCAGTTACTAAATGCATTAAACAGCACCCGCCATTTTATGAAACTTTCCGACCTCACAATAGGGCAGTCCTACCCCATAAACCACGCTGAAATAAATGAAACCAAGTACGGTCCCAAAGTGGTAGTTACTTCAGGAAATTTTAAGGTGACCCTACCAGACAGATATGTATACATTTTCAGTACAAAACTGATAAGTGATGTCAATCGAGGAGGCACAAGTCTTGTGTATAAAGGATTGAAAAAATATGGTGACGCACAAAGGCATTCTATTCTGTTTGTAAAAGAATAAATGCACATATTCGTATAATTAGACATCAGTATATTTTCTTTTGTATTCATATCTCTATAAGGTTTTAATGATTGTTAAACCATTAAAACTCAATTACCGCTCTGACTTCGTGCAACATAATCTAATTAAAAGTTTAGATATGCATCTCCAAATACGACATATTAAAGTAGGTGAAACACCTAATTCTTTTTCTAAATCTTTCATTGCACTGTCTATAGAAATATTATCCATCTTTATTATACTACAAGAAAATATTGCAAAAGGTTTACGTTCAACTTAATGACTCGCCAGGGACCTTTTTTTTATTATTATTACGGCCTAATTTTGACGCCAATAAAACTCCGTTTTTTCGGAGAACTCCCACACCTCACCACTCGGCCGGCCTTTTTTTTTTTTTTTCTTTAGTGGTGAGGTGAAGCAGTTTTTTTTTAAGTTCTAGTACCTCCTCTCAGATGGCGTGGCGCCTAACACTATCCGAGATTACCCAGCTATACATCTGATACAATACTTGTATACTGTAGAGAGTATTTTTCACTGGGCTTTAAGAGGTACTATATATTTACATCTACTACTCCTAGACATTAGCTAAGAGTATGAGTATTATTAGCTCAAATTTGGAACGACTCGGTTGATAAACATACAGTGTGAACGCGGGCGCCTCACATCTACACTGTAAATTTATCTGCTTAGTCCGGGATTTGAACCCACGAACCTTGCGTTAAGAGTCGAACATCTTACCACTGAGCTAACTGGCAAGACGCTAGCTCAAGGTCTGTCATACAGTTCATATAGAGAGTCCCGTCGAATGGTTTAATAAACGAAGGCTAGAGCATGCGAACGTTCAAGGCCAGAGTGCGCGGACATCAGCTACAGGCGAGTTCGGATATTGCGTCACTGATNGCTAGAGCATGCGAACGTTCAAGGCCAGAGTGCGCGGACATCAGCTACAGGCGAGTTCGGATATTGCGTCACTGATAGCGCAAGCGCGGCGGCTGCATATAACCAGTCCGCCCATATGAGGAAAACCTGTCTCTACACCAACAGGAAACAGGCTGTGTTTACTAGTCAGATACAGATGATGCAGTACGAAGGCATTTATCAACGCCTCTGACCTATGTACTTTAGTTTTTAAATTTAATGGTTATATAACCATTAAATTTAATTTAAGCATAAAAACTTTAATTGCTATTTAAGCCATTAAAGTTATTATATGAGTACTTCCAACTTAAAATACCATTATTTTCTTAACCTTTTAATTTCTTATGCTTAAATTAAGCACAAAAATAAGTATCTGAGGTCTCATCTCTACTACCACAGTTCTTTCTGATGAATCAAAATGTATTAATTTACCTTTGTCATCCTTAATTTCAACTATTATTTCCTTTACTTTAGTTGATTGCACTGGAAAAAACAACGGGTAGGCTGGCTCGTAAAAGACAGTTTCACCAAATCCAAATGTCGTCCTTGGTTTAAATGTAGCAATTATGCTAGTTTCTCTGTGGTTATATTCATCATGTTTTAATATCATCCCATTAGCTATATTACAGTGTATATTTATCGTTTCAAAGGGAACAAATGTTGGGATTGTATTTCCAAAATGGTACTCGTTTGATTTCAGGATTTTATTTTCTGTGAAACCCAAAAGTTTTCCTATCGAACCCCATTTTCCAAACTGTAAATCAAACACACATTTTACTTTCACCCTGTTTGTTGTCTTATCAAGCTCGAGGGATATGTTATTATTTTCTCCCCAACCCATTGGAACTACTTCAAATGGGGGAAATGTCTTTATAGTTTTTACAAGATCTTTTAAACTGTATTGGCCAACTGGAATTTCAACTGATGTTTCCATACCACCCATGTTTTTAAAATAGAGCCTATTTTTCAGAGGGGTAATGTTAGGAGTTAGGTATGCAGTATAGAACTGAACTAAAGCCACTGAGTGCTCCTCTATCTCCAAAGGATAATGCAGTCTTTTCTTCAACACCGATTTGTTATCTGATAGCTTGAAGACTTTACTCATTTATTACAACAAAAAAAATCTATTAAATAAATGAACAATCCAAGAAACATGAAACACATTGACT
>NQII01005131.1:122374-174843 GCA_002778355.1 Clitarchus hookeri | reverse complement strand
GGTGCTGCTCCATTCTCACCTCATTTCACACTCATAAACTCTCAATACCTCGTTGTTAAGAGCCGCCCAAATCTCTCAACTCAACTTAACAAACAAAGTCTTGGAGAGGCCGACAAATATTCTGTATTATGTCGGATGGCTATACTGATGACAAATGTCGGTAATGAATAGGTCTAAAAATTAAAAGTATTACATATTAAAACTGTTAGAGATTCAGTACTGTTACGATATTCTTTCGTGACACATTTTCTTTCAAAAATAATTTTATGCAGCACAATAGTTTTATTTATGCAGAAATTATTTTAATGTAATACTTGCTAGCAATCAGTCAACAAATACAGGAGTTTTGGCGCGGCAGCAAGCACATTTGATAATTTGAATGTGTATTTTGCTTTCTCTTAAACAGTTTAGGGGACTACCACACTGGTACGAGGAGAACCGTATCCCACACACTTTCTTAGTTGCGTCATATATCGCCGAGGGACATTTGTGGAGGATTTCTTACAAAGTAACCAACTGAAAAAATCGTATAAAGAGAGTCCAGGAAAACTTTTTATAACAACCTCCAACAGTTAGGGCAAACTTAAGAAATTAAAATTATGACATTAAAGTAATAATTTTTATTCCAACGAAAAATTAATCTTTTCAGTAATGATCCGAGTGAATTGTTTTTTATTTTTAAAAAATAATTTACTGAAACCGACCACCAAGGAAGTAATACAAGTTGTAACAGTTTTACAAGTATTGTCATTTAGACTATAGCTTAACATTTTCCTAAGTAATCGCAGTGAGCTATGCAGCAGAACTACCCGCAGTCTTGTAGCAGACCAACGTGCAGCCATATGAGTTTATAACTACAACCCTGACAATAGTATGACACGTGTATTCAAACGGGAGTTATTGTTTACGTTTATATAACATTTCAAAACTTCTCTGAGTAACGATAAATATAATATTTATTAACGAAAAAATGTGCATTAGAGAACAATACAGTAATTCAGACTTAAATAGAAAAACTCTTGAACACTTCATTTTATTCACATTTATCTCAGCTAAGAAAAATAAATGAAGTTAAGCTGTAAAATTATTATGGTTTAATTNCACTTCATTTTATTCACATTTATCTCAGCTAAGAAAAATAAATGAAGTTAAGCTGTAAAATTATTATGGTTTAATTTAACGATTAACATGGCACCAGAAAGCGTACAGAGTTTTAGAAATCCGAGCTTTATTGGAAATCTACTAAACAATCTACTGCGAGGACTGGCTGTCATGAGCGTTCAAGAACTTCACAAGTGTGTAGCTATTTAAGTCTGAATTCCTGTATTGATCTCTAAGGCATCTTCAGGTATACTAGTTCTGTAAATATTTTATAAATATATGAAAAAATAATTCTGGGGTAGATAAAAATGGAAGTCACATATCACACACTATTAACGCAACTGTTTATGTATTACGCTATCGAGGTAACTTGAAAAATTACTAAATGAGCGTTATTTATTAATTTTAAGTGTCAAGCAACAGTTTATATAACCAGAATGATAGGCTAACGCAGTAAGGTAATTTACAAACATCCGTAATTTGAACTAAACTGTGAGTCACTTGCATATAGACGCAGTACAACAAACGAGCTGTTTTAAGAGCAAGAGAAGCTATTTAAATTTTTTTAATTTGTACCAATATTTTCTTACGTAAAACCATTGTAATTATTACAGCTTTATTTGACGAATGTTTCCTGGCAAAATGTTCTTACTGAAGCATCCAAAATGTAAATACGGTTAAATTTTAATTAAAAATAATAATTTATTACTCTAATTGATTTTTAAACATTTAAATAGTAAATTCTAATAAAATATTTTACAATGTTTCAAAATATATGCATTCTTCTTTCACAAGCAACACCGATGTTAGTTTTATGACAATTCTGGTATCGCGTGCTCTATTTTATAACGAGTCCTTAATGTCACAATCTGATTGGCCATTCAAGTAAGAAAATGTCTCCTTACTAACACACGTGGCTAATAAGCAAAGAAAAACTGGCGGACTGTCATAAACGTATTATAATGTCGGCCGTTTACCCTGCCCTGCACTTCCACCGTTTCTCCATCTTTACCTCATTCTACTCTCAACAAAGTTCAAGACCTCAATTTTAAGCACCAAACAAACCCTTTCGACTACGAACTGAATAACTGTATGAACCGCGCAAGAGTCTAAGGTAAGTGGGCAGGCCATGTCAACTCGGATAGAAAAAAACAAATCCTTACGAAGAAATCCTACGGACACACAACTTCAGCAATTAAGAAAAAAAAATTTGCATTTCCAAACAGAATATTTACTACCTGCGCATCGCGCAAAAGTGCGATAACCAAGGACTGCAAAATTCTGCGAATTCATTTTAGGACAAGCAAGACTTCAAACACACGTAATTTTTTTTTATGTTTGCAATTCAACGACATACTATTAGACACGCCCAGGCGAACTTTGAGCCAATAATCGATGTACACGGGAATGAGCACCGAATCTCGGGCTTTCTGGTCTGAGGTAGAACTGGCTACACACTGGGGCAGCAGCCAATGAACAGAAAGCCGAGGCTCGAGACAGATCGTTTAAAAAGCGAAACTTTCCTGTCCCTAACAATAACTAGAGATGCTGGAATTTCGCGGACTCACTCTGCAAAAAGGTAGACTCCACAATCCTTTGTGTATGTGAGCCACCTCAGCTAGTGGCTCATTGGCTGTCGCTGCAGTTTACCCCGTACTATGCAGCACGGGATTTGATGATTGTGTTCCGTGCAGATTATTTATTGGTCGGAAATCGTCTGGGGCGTGTCTGACTAATAATAAAATGCAGGAACTCAGACGTGCAAGTGGTTGAATTTAACTTGTCCTCAAAAGAAATCGCGAAATGTCAGGGCCTTACAATAACAGACCGTGTAGTTTTGTCTATAGATATTCTATACTTATTTTAAAAAAAATTACATTTTGACGGTGGTAGCACAGTAGGCTTTTCTTTGTCTGCGTGGCTCTCACCTCTGTTATTTCATACCACCTATACTTTCATGAATATGCGCATGCCACAACAGTTCATAAAGTAATTATTCATCTCCGCGATGGTGAGTCTTATTATCTCGAATCCATGTGAGTATAACTGACGTTATCAATCATGTCTCCCAGATAAAGTAGGCGAATGTTAAAATAAAATTTAAATGAGACTGCGAGACGCGATGCGCCTTGTCTGCCAACGTAACAGAGATAACATTTGTAGTCTACTGTGTGTTCAAACGTCGGCAGATCAGCAGCACCTACTTCGAGAAATAAATGACTACGACAGGTTCTCTCGGGTCGTGTTTCGCTGACTCTACAATGCGCGAAATGAGAACACAAGTTGTTCCCTTACTTGTATATTGGCGCGTTTGGGGACATCACACGTGGTTCAAATGCTGGTCAGCCTCGCACATCAACTACATGTGGTGGAGCAGAGAGGTTTATGTAGCTCTTCATATCGAGGTCTTGAGAGCCGATGAGGTGAGAATGAAGCAGCTACGGAATGCTAGGGCGGGGTAAGCGGGAGATACCCGAGAAAACCCGCCGACCAGCTGTATCAACCGGAAAACGACTCCCACGTGTGAAAACCCGGGAACGACCCCGCCGGGCACCGAACCCGGCTCGCCTTAGTGGGGAGGCCCGCTCTCTAGCCGCTCCTGGTGGGGCCATGGTGGCTGGGTGGTTAGCCTGCTCGCCTCCCACCAAGGCCAACCGGGTTCAATATACAACCGGGTAACTCCCGGATTTTCGCAAGTGGGAATCGTGCCGGACGATGCCACAGGTCGGAGGGTTTTCTCGGGGATCTCCCGTTTCCCCCGCCCTTGCATTCCGGCGGTGCTCCACTCCCACTTATTTTCACCCTCATCGGCTGCCAAGACCTCGTTGCTAAGAGCCGCCCAAATCCCTCGGCTCTACTCTAGTTAGGTTAGTTGTGACGTGTACCTGAAGGTGGCGTTGGCTACGGCGTCATCTCTCCGGAGTGTCCAGTTGACGGCGAGGGGCTGTGGGGAGGGTGGCAGCACCCCGACAACAGCCCAGCGTGTCTGGGGACAGACGTGGTGTGCTCCACCCGGCAGGAAGACTCCTCCAGTCGCCGTCAGCGAGAACTCCAGCTGTGAGTCGGCGCAGCACACCGTCACTGGAACACAACACCTCGTTCACTCACCACTTCCCACGCCTCTCAACAAAACAATCCATCTCACCCGACATTCTTTGTACATATAGCACAATTACTCTACAGGTAGACACACCCGAAATTCGCGAGAAGATTTCCTCTCAAGCCAGATTTCAACACCCTACGGGAATACCAGCTTGCTTATTAGCGGCATGCCTGTGTGAGAACACATTTTCCTACCTGACTGGCCAATCAGAGCTAGGTAAATGCGATATTGCACGTCTGTGGTTGGTGCGCAGACGCATAATACTCGNCTCAACAAAACAATCCATCTCACCCGACATTCTTTGTACATATAGCACAATTACTCTACAGGTAGACACACCCGAACTTCGCGAGAAGATTTCCTCTCAAGCCAGATTTCAACACCCTACGGGAATACCAGCTTGCTTATTAGTGGCATGCCTGTGTGAGAACACATTTTCCCACCTGACTGGCCAATCAGAGCTAGGTAAATGCGATATTGCACGTCTGTGGTTGGTGCGCATACGCATAATACTCGNTACCTGACTGGCCAATCAGAGCTAGGTAAATGCGATATTGCACGTCTGTGGTTGGTGCGCATACGCATAATACTCGTAAAACGGAAAACATCCAATCTTGAAAGTGGATCTGAGTTAAAGTCTTATAAAATACAACTGGTCGTGAAATCTTTTAGCAAAAATCGGGTGTCCTAGTTAGGGACAGGAAAATGTCGCTCTGTATGCGAGCTGTAGGCTAGACTCCAGTGTACTATGCATTGTCGGGCCTCAGCTTTCTGTTCATTGGCTGCTGCTCTTTGTGTAGCCAGTTCTATGTCAGACCAGGTGGCACGGTTCTTGTTTTCGTATAGGTCGCTCATTGGCTCACAGTTCACCTGGGCGTGTCTAATAAACTGTCATCGAATTGCAAACACAACACAAATGTACATGTGTTCGAAGTCTAGCTTGTCCTAAAACGAATTCGCAAAATTGTCCAGTCCCTACAAATAGTGTTTACTTTGTATCCTAATTTTCGAAGACCATCCAATATACTGATTGTGGTTAATATGATACTTGAGAAAATAGAAGTGTTCCCTGCAATGCTTTTCTTATGGAACTAAGTCATTGGCAGACAAAAACTAGGGATTATTTATATTTTATCCATTAGTAGAGACCTGTCAGGACAAGCTAGAATTCAAAACACGTGTGTGTATGTAACTTTAGCCATTGGTCGACACGGTGTTTGACGCCTCCTGTAGAACGCTGGCCCAATCATCNCACGTGTGTGTATGTAACTTTAGCCATTGGTCGACACGGTGTTTGACGCCTCCTGTAGAACGCTGGCCCAATCATCACCTTCCACGGTGACAGCAGACAACCAACTTGCATCTGATATCGGCATATTTTTACATACGATTGTAGAGTCTAGCCTGCAGGTCATTGAACTCACGAATTTTTCAGGTCTCTATCCATTAGTTATAATATTTCATTTATTATTAATATGAATAAAAACCGTGAAAAAATATGCGTGTTCTAATACCCAGTAATAAATAGTTATTATGCAAAATATTATTACACTGAGTATGCACGAATGCGGTGCGTTGTCCCTCTGGTGTAATTTTCTGTACTCGGTTAAGCTTTGTTCGCACAAGGCGGAGGAATATCCTGAAAGTAGANCACGTGTGTGTATGTAACTTTAGCCATTGGTCGACACGGTGTTTGACGCCTCCTGTAGAACGCTGGCCCAATCATCGCCTTCCACGGTGACAGCAGACAACCAACTTGCATCTGATATCGGCATATTTTTACATACGATTGTAGAGTCTAGCCTGCAGGTCATTGAACTCGCGAATTTTTCAGGTCTCTATCCATTAGTTATAATATTTCATTTATTATTAATATGAATAAAAACCGTGAAAAAATATGCGTGTTCTAATACCCAGTAATAAATAGTTATTATGCAAAATATTATTACACTGAGTGCGCACGAATGCGGTGCATTGTCCCTCTGGTGTAATTTTCTGTACTCGGTTAAGCTTTGTTCGCACAAGGCGGAGGAATATCCTGAAAGTAGAACTTTGGCAGGGCTTCAGAAAAGTTCGAAGTAACCGTGAATGGACTATAGGTAGAATCCGTAGTAGGGGTATGCGGTAGAGTGCGCACGCCAACTGCGTGATAGTCACACTCCATGTTCCAACTTTGGACTGTTTTTATTTTTGTCAATAGCACTATCAAAAACAACGTGGACAGGACTTGAGGTTGGACAAATTTTCCTTGAAAGTAATTGCTTTCAATGTTCCTAAGCTTCCTATTATCCAGTTTTAATGCTTTTTGAGTGTATTCAAGTTAGTCAATATTCATACAAGGGAGCGCGCCCTCTTAAAAACCAAATGTAAACAAACACACTAATCACTTTTTGAGGTGGTGGTGTAGTGGTAAGACCACTCGCCTTCCACCAAGGCAAACCGGGTTCAATTCCCGGTGGGGTCACTTACTGATTTTCGCATGTGTGAATCGTGCTGGTCGGTGGGATTTCTCTTTACCCCGCCCTTGCATTCCGGCGCTGCTCCATACTCACCTCACTTCACCCTCATCGGCTCTCAAGACCTCGATGTTAAGAGTCGCCCAAATCTCCCCACTTTTGATGATGTGACTTTTGATAGTTCTGTTGTCGATGGGGTAATCACTGGTGGGAGTATGTGCGGGAGACTAATATCGTGGTCTACCCCCGTCTATAGTCTCCGGTCTGGCGTTTCCCATGGCTGTGCAAGACTATCATGGCGCTGTCACATAACAACTAGGTCGAAAAGCCATGAAATATCTTCTTTATGGCAGTCATGGCTTGTTCTCATCCACCATGTTCAATTTTCCATTTATAGTCCATTCACGGTTACTTCCAATTTTTCTGAAGTCCTGCTAAAGTTCTACTTCCAGGATATTCCTCCGCCTCATGCGAACAAAGCTTTACCGAGTTTAGAAAATTACACCAAAGGGACAACGCACCGAATTCGTACACACTCAATGTAATAATATTTATCATAATAATTATTTTTTACTAGGCATTACCTACACACCTATTTTCTTCCTGTCTTTATTCGTATTAATTATAAATGAAATTTTATAATTAATACTAGAATATAAGTATGNCATATTTTCTCCCTGTCTTTATTCGTATTAATTATAAATGAAATATTGTAATTAGCAGCAGAATATAAGTATACGTTTAATTCAACCAAAAACAAGTTACTTTTGTGTTAACCCAAATATGAAACGATTGTGACACTAGACGTATTTAGAGAACCATCAAGCATGTAAAACATGGGCTGATTTTTCAAAGGTTTCAGTAAGGAAGTGTGAAGTAATCGCAAATAAACTATATGTAAAATAACACAGTAATTCATAATACAGCACGATTATATTTTACAATCACGTGAAAATATAATCGCCGAAGTTTGTTCACGCGTTGTCTGGTAATTGTGAAATGATCATAAACAAATTATGTTGCACTAATTACGTCGTAATTACTTGACAAAATTTCAGAATTTATAATTGTTTTACATCGTGCGTACACTGAGAAAATTTCTTTTTTAAAACAAACAATGTATGTTTGGCGCAGCCATATTAATTGTTTTGATAGGACCAATAAAATATTTTGCTGTTCAAACCAAATTATTTTGTAGATCCTATTTGGTTGCCACAAGTAAAGATTTGGTTGGTGCAACAAAGTGTTTGTTTGGCTCTACGTGCATGAAACAGCTTCGGTGAATATAAAAGAAACTTGAAACCAGACCGAGAATGGAACCTACATCACGAGCACTAGAGCGGAACGTCCTAGCGACCTCGCTCAAGTGACTACAGGTGTAACTGGAAAGTTTTTTAATACATATATTTCAAATACTTAACAGCGNCGTACACTGAGAAAATTTCTTTTTAAAAACAAACAATGCATGTTTGGCGCAGCCATATTAATTGTTTTGATAGGACCAATAAAATATTTTGCTGTTCAAACCAAATTATTTTGTAGATCCTATTTGGTTGCCACAAGTAAAGATTTGGTTGGTGCAACAAAGTGTTTGTTTGGCTCTACGTGCATGAAACAGCTTCGGTGAATATAAAAGAAACTTGAAACCAGACCGAGAATGGAACCTACATCACGAGCACTAGAGCGGAACGTCCTAGCGACCTCGCTCAAGTGACTACAGGTGTAACTGGAAAGTTTTTTAATACATATATTTCAAATACTTAACAGCGTGCGCAAAAAAAAAAACATTTCACGTTTTGCAGCTGCTTTAAGGATCCTGCTGAACTTATTTTTACAGAATGTTTATATCATTAATAATCAACAATAAACGTCCAAAGAAACACTGTTACTGTCCTAATTAAACATAAAAAATACAAACGAATTCTCTAATTGTATTTATGAGTGAAGGGAGTCACACGAGTGGTCAAACAAACTTACAGAGCTGAGTCAACTAAATATTTTGTTGACAGTCTAATTTCCTTTGCCCAACACAGGTTTAGCTAATTCAAGCAAGTATTTTGTTAGGAGAACAAAAGTAATTTTTTTTGCTTTCCAAGTTCTGTTTATTCAGCAAAGTATTTTGTTTGGGGCGACTGAATATATGTTTGGCCCTACACAAAGAAATATTTTGTTGGCTGGCACTACATTTTCTCTCAGCGTAACGTATATTTGCCAGAGAGGTGTAGTTGTTGTTTTAAAAACAAGCCTCCCTTAACAACCGACGTAAGATAGAAACCAGTAATTGAAAACGGCGCGTGAGACCGAGTGTTAATGGCAAGCAGCTACAATGGAACCTCAACGGCGAGAGGCGACATTTTAACTGATTGCACCTCTGGCAGTTCTCCTGCTAGAGAAGCAACACGGGCACGAGCGGTGTTGCCTAAGTACGACTGAGATGCGTGTCTTCCAGGTTCTGCGAGTCCGCCATCCCGCAGATTGCAAGAGCAGTCTCTCCTTCTGTCTTCTTTGTCCGTGCTTCGCATCACATTCTCATCAGTATCAGTACCGCAGCTAGCGTTCGTCGAGACGTAAGCGCAGAACTCGTAATTACTTCACTGTAGCAGATAATTCGCGATGAAAGGATGGCGCATTTCATATTTTAATATATGTTTATAAAAGGGAGAAGAATAAATTATAAAATATGTTCAGAAACAAAATGTACAACACTCCAAAAAAAAAGAAGAAACCACTTTATAAAAATGTGGGTTTTAATACCAACCGCACTTTAAAAAATTTCCGTAAATATCGGGAATCAATATGGAAATGTGCCGTTGATGTATGAAAATAGAGTTAGTATTAAACAAATAGCTGCTCTCTGTAAATAGAGTTCGTATTAAACAAATAGCTGCTCTCTGTAAATATGAAACACGGAATATTTTGTGATGCAAAACGAAGCGTCGTCACAGCTGCAATCATAAAATTATCGCTCTTGATACAATCAGGCCATTCATACCACTTTCACATAAACACAAACATTTAAAATGTTATCAGAAAATACCTGTGATAGACAGCAACTTTAAAATCAGCCACATGCATCATATCTGTGAGCAGGTGGCATTGGACTGTCGCATGCTAATTTTCGTTTTCTGATTACGTACATAATATATTTCTCACAAGTTTACATATAGAGTAGGTGGGAAACATGTAATGTATGTTGGCGTGAATGCGAGTTTGGAGGTAGGCATTAGCCAATGGAAGATGTTATAACAGACGGGCCAAGCGTCCAGTCGTTGATTAGATTTGAATATGTGAATGAGCGAACTCTTTGAGTTACAAAATAATAAATATAGGAAATTGGTAAAATATGTGTCCATTAAATAGTTAATTTTTCTAAGGTTATAAAGCATCATGTTAACGTACTTGTTGAGAATATAACAATTGCCATTAGTTAGCATTACATAAAAAAAACCAACAACTACACNTTACATAGAAAAAGCAACAACTACACTTGTAAAATATACTCAAGGATATGCACGTTCAAACGTAGAGAAACGGGATAAAAAAAGCAAGTTCGCTTGATACTTCGACTGATAGGAAGAGCACAAGTTATTATAAAGTGGTATCAAATGTAAACAAGATTAGGAACTGACACCCGAAAACAAATTACAGTGAGTTATTAAACACGAAAGCATGCATATTTTAAAAAGGTGAACTAAAACATATCACCAGACTTGATTAAATCCGTGATAAATAGTGGAAACGGAGATTAACTCTCTAAACATTCAACTTAATTACGTAGCGAAATCATCACTTGCGACAAGTGTGATGCAAAATATCAATATGTATATGTGAATAGCTGAAAATTTAATTGGCCTTTGCTTATTACTTTCGCCATGTCTATTGTTCACTGGTCCTCAGAGAACTCATCAGATTTACCGATGAATGGTTGGTATAGGCTGTTCACAGTAAAGTGAGCATTTTCAACGCCCTAGTTACTTTTTCCTTTCAGATATTATTTGATCCTGTAACTGCCGTTTTAAATAAATATTGCCATGTAAGTAATAAACACAGTATGCATATTCCACCGCACTCAAAAGTTAACGCCTAAGAGTAAAACAAAATATATTTATTGGCTATTATTCAAAATGAGGAAGCATTCAAAAGTACTCACTTTACCTAGCATCGCCTATAGTAGCCCGCTGTGTTCAAGGTGTGGCCATTTTCACATCCACATATAACAGCAGTGGACCAAATGAACAGTCTTCATCAATTTATCAAACTCATTTACGTACTTTATGGTCGAACGGTGTTTTGAAGCCTTGTAATACTCATTTGAGAGGTAAAGTTTCCAGCTTAGGTTTCTTGCTTACAAAATTTCAGAATAAAATTGATTATGCGAATGTACGAGATTTTCAAAGAGAGAGGATATAGAAATGATCGACCGTAATGGCGTACTGGCTCCGTATTGGAAGTGTTAATTCGGAATGATGTATAATGCAGTGGTCATTAAGATGGAAACAATAGCCACCTCGAGGGGTTGAAGTGTGGAGTGGTCGAGATTTGGTCGACTCTCAGCATCGAGGTCTTGAGAATCGATGAGGGTGAAGCGAAGTGAGTATGGAGCAGCGCCGGAATGCAAGGGTGGGGAAAACGGGAGATCCCCGAGATAACCCGCAGACCAGCGGCATCGTCCGGCATGATTACCACATGCGAAAATCCGGGGGGCGACCCCACCGGGAATCGAACCCGGTTCGGCTAGGTGGGAGGAGAGAAGTCTAACCACTACACCACCACGGCTATGGTCTAGGGGTTAAAGGAAGTGAAGATACAGTGCAGAGCGATGTAGAAGAAAACGTGACTCTGCCGCTTGTTTTGGTGAAGGACGACTCCCAAGAGGAAACCCCGAGGAGCGCCTGTTGGAAAAGNTCCGGGGGGCGACCCCACCGGGAATCGAACCCGGTTCGGCTAGGTGGGAGGAGAGAAGTCTAACCACTACACCACCGCGGCTACGGTCTAGGGGTTAAAGGAAGTGAAGATACAGTGCAGAGCGATGTAGAAGGAAACGTGACTCTGCCGCTTGTTTTGGTGAAGGACGACTCCCAAGAGGAAACCCCGAGGAGCGCCTGTTGGAAAAGAGAGCAAACAGATGTTCCTCCGCGCAGCACGGACGCTCCACAACTCTCAATGGAGTCGCCCAGGAAAGCATTCCATCGCATGAAGGATGGAGAAGCTTTAGGCTTGAGAAGTCTTACAAAAGAAGAAGTCTAGAAATGTTACGATAGTGCTACTGGAGGTAATCACGGAAGTATTGAGAAAGAGTGTGCAACCTTAGCCACGAAAAGAAGGCGCCAAAAGGATTCTGCACTGAGGGATAGAAAAATATCTGCTAGAGCCATAGTTCTGAGGTACCCGGCATCGATTCTAAACAGGGAGAAATATTTCGAATAGCAGTTCAATGCACTACAACTTCTGTACCATCTTGACGTCCGAAGGCTTNTCTAAACAGGGAGAAATATTTCGAATAGCAGTTCAATGCACTACAACTTCTGTACCATCTTGACGTCCGAAGGCTTTTATTGCATGAAAAACAGTAATATTTCCTAAAAGTATGAACATGTAAATTATCTGCATGACGTGATCTAAATGAATGACAAGAAATATATAATGGAATTTTTTTGGATGAACCGGATTCACTCGATTACTAATAATGGTTAGAAACCATCCCAAGACTGTGAAACAAAATATTTCCAAGGGTGAGTGAGGGAAGAGATTTGGGCGGCTGCTAACATAGATGTCTTGAGAGCCGATGGGAGTGAAGTGAAATAAGTATGGAGCAGCGCCAGAGTGAAGGAGCGAGGAAACGGGAGATCCTCGAGAAAACCCACCGACTAGCGGCATCGTCCGGCGCGATTGCAACTTACGGCCGGGGATTGAATCCGGTTCGCCTTGGTGGAGGCGAGCATGCTAACCACTCAGCCACCGTGGACTCCATTTCCAAAGAATACGAGAGATGTTATTGGGCGTTTCTCCACGTAAGGGAGCAACTTGTAAAATAATGACTGCCCAGAGGAGTGAATGATGTATTCTAATCTACGGTGCTTCCTATCCTGGTAGTTTCCTCACATTCTACCTGCCTACTCTTATGATGGCTTAGTAATGATTACTGGAAATGCCAATCCGCATATACAGAGTCAGTCACAATAATGAATATGGTAGAAAAACCTTCTCGCAACGTTAAGTTTTACTCCTCTATAAACCATATAAAAACCCCTACCTAACGTTTAAAGAAAATATGTAGTTTAAAATGAATATCACAACTTATCAGGGAGTTGCGATTCAGTTTGAGGAGAATGGTAAGAACCTGGGAGGGGAGGTTTTTCTTGATGACAGGCTAAATTTTAAGTACAGCATGTCGTATCGTAGTAGCCAACGTAAAACAATGAACCTCATTATTTGAAGGCTAGTCTAACATGAGAACGTTTATGGAAAAAAACAGCAGTGTATGAGCGACGGTATTTAGCTAGTATTTGTAGAGAATTGTGACCACGCACGATGCCATATTACAGCATGGCATAGCGGGATCTTTAATATTATGTGCTGCACAATGGTCGTGCTGATAAGCCATTGACTCGTGGCCACAGGAAAATGAAGCAAAGTCTAAACTGCGAAATTCTTGAAACGATATACGTACCTCTGTGTTCGAGCACATCGTAAACGAATTTTACTGTGATATGCACTCTAAAATTGTGAAAAAGTCAAAATGATCTCATAAGTGAAACCAGGGAAATATGCTCTACTGAAAATCAGAGACAGCTCACTGACTATTTCAGTGGCTGCGTTTTACTGATTCCACGTTGATTGATGTTTAAGTTACGATGCCACAGAACCTCAGTTGGACATTAGAAAAGAAGACATACGCGCTCACAGAGTTGCACAGTTGTATTTACAAACGCATATAGGATTGCTATGTGCGGTCATTTATAAGGAGTTGTTAGAAACACAAAACAAGGCCAAGATATCAAAGATTTACTCCAGCAGATAATAAAGCCCCCGCCTGTACATTATTGATGATAGACAGCGAAATCGGAAGCCCTGGGGGGGAAAAAACTCATTTATTTTTGTCAGATGTCGACAAAACACCTCAAGACTTCAGTTCATTATAAACTGTTTTACAATGCTCAGCTTCTGGCAGATCTTGGCAATTTAAAGCGGCCAGGTCTCAAGATGGCTGCTGTGTCATTGTGTCATAGAGGAAATAGTTATAGAGAGATAACATCGTCATTCAGTATGTTTGATCTCAGCGTACTCAAGTGCTGACAGCTTAAATGGTTGTCGCCACATTCGTGACTTGTACGACGGTGGTAAACAAATACTACCTACTAATGTCGTGCATTATTCATTTTACCACTCGTGGAATATAAATTACTGCACATTACTGAATAATAATTGTCATCAAGGTGGTGACAGAGTTCGAAAAACTCGACTCATTTCGTTTCAGGACATTTATCTCATGTGCGACTGTGTATTGTTAATACATTAAGTGTGGACGATGTAATAGAAAATGTTCACTGTTAACCCAAACCAGTGATATCAGTACGTGAAATGCTTAGTCACTGTTAGTCANCGATGTAATAGAAAATGTTCACTGTTAACCCAAACCAGTGATATCAGTACGTGAAATGCTTAGTCACTGTTAGTCAGTTAAGAGGTTGTTACATATTGGCCAATCAGTAGAATGAACGGGAAAGCAGTGTCACGGTATGGTATTCACAGTCTTATACAAGGACATGACATAAGGCGTGCTTTTCTCTCTCGTTCACTCGTGTTTGAACTGGAACCTTTGATAATTTTACAGGTGTGAGGAATTTTATCTGTGCCCAAAACATGCAGTAAATCAGTCGTTCGCACGGTGACCGTTAGATTCATTACTCTGTTCGTCCACTTAAAATTTAGCAAACAATTACTGTTACAAAACAAATAGCAATCATTTCGCCGCGTAAAAATACTTCGTGTTTCCGCAATAAATGTGTATTTTACATTTCAACCGCTATAAGAAGTTTAAAACTTAACCTGTTCACAGGTATCAGCCATTTTACAAGGCAACGAAGCGAACTTTTAATCAGTGAATTTTANGTTTCCGCAATAAATGTGTATTTTACATTTCAACCGCTATAAGAAGTTTAAAACTTAACCTGTTCACAGGTATCAGCCATTTTACAAGGCAACGAAGGGAACTTTTAATCAGTGAATTTTAACCATCGTAACAATCAGTAATCTGAAACTGATTCTTAGGCGCAGTAATTTTCNGTCCACTTAAAATTTAGCAAACAATTACTGTTACAAAACAAATAGCAATCATTTCGCCGCGTAAAAATACTTCGTGCTTCCGCAATAAATGTGTATTTTACATTTCAACCGCTATAAGAAGTTTAAAACTTAACCTGTTCACAGGTATCAGCCATTTTACAAGGCAACGAAGCGAACTTTTAATCAGTGAATTTTAACCATCGTAACAATCAGTAATCTGAAACTGATTCTTAGGCGCAGTAATTTTCNCGAACTTTTAATCAGTGAATTTTAACCATCGTAACAATCAGTAATCTGAAACTGATTCTTAGGCGCAGTAATTTTCACTGTATGCCACTGATCTGGCTCTATGTTCACTTGTTCAGGTTTACAGTGTATAACTATGGGTGAGAATACTGGAGTTCTCAGAGTGTAACTCAGAGAACAACTGCAAGAGAAGGTGTTACAGGTGTTCACAGGAAGTGACAAAGAAGCAAGGAGCTCGGCATAATCTGAAGCAATTTTGCCACGAGAGCTGGAAGAAATCTCTAATGTTACAGGCAACGATGCTCGAAGATTGCTTCGACATATTCATATGATCCATGAAAATGGTCTCGGGTGAAGGCTGAAGGAGAGCCAGAGATATGCGGATTGGGGAAAGAAGAAAGAAGAAGTTCTCTCCAACGAGAACCGGCGGAACGTCAAGGGCAACTGAAGGATCATCAGAGAAAAACATTAAGAGGAAAGGAAGTGCCTTTATCGAGGGAAAGATGCCGTGGGAGGACAGGATGTAAGGTGGGCGACAGGCCGGATCTAGGCCCGTGTGGCTGCTCATTCCAGAGTTCTACAAACAACTCCTCCTTCGCAAAACCACGCCCCACAAAGAAAGAGTTCTCCTCTACTGGCATAAATTCCGTGAGCGCTGCCCTCTTCAGGAGCTGGGACGCAGACTAACATTTTTGACAGAACTGTACTGCTTTTATGTGCTGTTTACGGTAAACTGAACACTTTTGGCAGCCCTGTTTAAGATCTCTTTTATTCTCATATTGTATCCTTCCGACATATGTAAATTTAATATTGCCATTGACCATCTCACTTTATTCATATGCCATCCAAGTAAAAGCATTGAATCCTTAAGATTTTAGATGTGTTACTGTTGCGCGAATTCTTATTTTGAAGTCTAAAAAGTATAAAACAATTAATACTAACTTCAGCAGCCATAAAATTAATCGTTACGTTCGCAGTACAACGACAAATATTAAGAACTATGTTTATTTATTCGCTGCTAACTTAACTGGAATGCCTGCATGCCTGTGTGTAATGAAGCATGTATGTAGATAGCGGGAGTAATTTTTTTNGCTGCTAACTTAGCTGGAATGCCTGCATGCCTGTGTGTAATGAAGCATGTATGTAGATAGCGGGAGTAATTTTTTTCAAAGGTTGCTTTCAAATGTGCTTAGTTTACCGTGAACATACTTGACTGAGAATTACTAAGCTATTACTTGCCATACAGTTGGTTAGCAAGTGGTGACATATTATCATCCCAAATCCTTGTAATTCGACAAAATTTTTATAGATAAGCGTACTTTTGGCTTGTATGTGTGATATTAAAAAAACCCATAGTAGGTTAGTGTCCACGAGAATCCATTACAATTTTATGCATATTTCCGCTCTCTATTCGCTGGTTTTCCATACATCTAGCCGCAGCATAGTCATATCTAATATACTGACATTTCTGGTAGCACGGCATGCCTCAAGCCCTTGTACCATATCTAACATACTGACATTTCTGGTAGCACGGCATGCCTCTAGCCAGTGTACCATATCTAACATACTGNGCTGCTAACTTAACTGGAATGCCTGCATGCCTGTGTGTAATGAAGCATGTATGTAGATAGCGGGAGTAATTTTTTTTCAAAGGTTGCTTTCAAATGTGGTTAGTTTACCGTGAACATACTTGACTGAGAATTACTAAGCTATTACTTGCCATACAGTTGGTTAGCAAGTGGTGACATATTATCATCCCAAATCCTTGTAATTCGACAAAATTTTGATAGATAAGCGTACTTTTGGCTTGCATGTGTGATATTAAAAAAAACCCATAGTAGGTTAGTGTCCACGAGAATCCATTACAATTTTATGCATATTTCCGCTCTCTATTCGCTGGTTTTCCATACATCTAGCCGCAGCATGGCTTGAACTTTAAACAAATAGTCATAACGTTGTAATAAAAAAAATAGATAATAAGATGTAGCATTTTTAACAAGTACGCAATCACATTGGTAAAATAAGTCTGTTCGAGGGCACTGCGTTAGTTTCTGTTAACACTATCAACATTCGGCGAGATTACGGATTGGAGTGTCGCTAGCCACAAGATATATGCGAAACATGTACAATCGTTTTTAAACTACATGTTGAAATTCAAAGCACGGCTTCTATGGGCTAACACAAACAAAAAATCGCTGTAGCAAAATGTTTGGGAAATGCGTTTAATATTTTAAAATCTAAATTGAAGTTAGCAAAACAGCGCTGGGAGTTGGCAGCCGTACTTACATGCGTGCACTACAAGTTGCATACCACGAAGGCGAACAGAACTGGCGCGCCATGCGGAGAGCGCCTGCACATATGACACCGTAAGTACCTTCGTGCACTACAAGTTGCATACCACGAAGGCGAACAGAACTGGCGCGCCATGCCGAGAGAGCGCCTATACATATGACACCATAAACCCGAGGTACGTTTCCTTCTTGCCTCTTAGTGCACGTGTGTCGAACTACAGGATCAAATGAAGATTAGCAACTAAGTAGTAAAGGCTGCCAGAAGTGATTGCATTTTAGTGCAACTACACACAAACAGCGGTAATGGCTATAGTAGTGTCTGCACGTGTTTCCAAGGTTGCCTATGTACAGGCGGTTCTCTGCGCCTTCGTGATATGCAACTGGTTGTGCATGCAGGTGCGTGAAGTTGCGGACTCCCTACGCTTATTTGCTAACTTTAATTAGTCTAATCTCAGTGAAGTAAACATAAATTAAACGAAAGTTATTTAAAATGTACATAGCGCAATCTAGCTTCAATGTACTCGATGTTACTATAATAATTTTGTGTAATATATGAGTAGGTTCTTAAATAACAGGATACAGTTTTATAAATTTAAGAATACTTTTACGAAGTTTCTTGTTAACATAACCGTTTTACTATTATTGGTTTATTTCTAAGGAACTGTTAAACAGGTGTATAATTTTATATTGTTTATAGTACTTTCATGAAGTTCAGAGTTAATTGGACCATCAAATATTTTTTCTTCGTACAAACATTAAACCCCCATTTCATTCCTTTAGGGGTTTAATTTAGAAAAATACCTTCTTAGTGGCGGAATCTGGTCGCAAAGGCCATTTATCTCGCGCACTCGGCGCACGCTGGCTTTAATTACACATTTATCACATAATAAAATATCAGTAAATATTTTAACAATTTATCAACGATAGTATGTGATGCCTTACAGGTAGGCAAAACTCATAACAAAGTAGCTTAAAACAAGGGTTTATGTTATAAGTATGCACTAATTAAGATCCTAAACACTAAACACAGGCATTCTACTTTTTCAATATATTATTTTTAGTTAGACATATTTCGCTACCTAAAATTTTTGCTGATGAAGTGACCGTAAAACTGCTTGATACTGGTCACATAAAAAGCAATCACTCTGTTTGTGATAATGAAAATTCTGTTTGGTGGTCACAGCGGAATGATTTTCTTATCGCCATAAAACCCTTGGCAAGTCATGTACAGGTGTGTCGAAAACATGGGTGCTGCCTGCAGGTTGTGTTGTATGTAATATACGAAGATAAGAGGCACCAACAAACATTTATGCAACTCAGCTTCGACTCTGGGTAATTAGCTTCCTACTGCGAACGTATTATATACGCTGGATACGGCTGTTCTGAAATACGTCTCACAGACGAACAGCGTGCTTCCAACCCACTCCAGCCCCACAGAACGCACGTACCTGGACGCTATCATCCCGGACCTCCGATTAGACACGGGGCACCAATCACGTGCCCCGCGCGATCGCCTCCCCAAGTCCCGCCGATGTATGCTGATAGTGCAATGTAGAAGCTCTAGTTTAATACACTCGAGTTGCCTATCTTTCTGCAGCGCATTGTTGGTTTCTTTCGAACACACACGCGCCGACCACGACATATCTGTGCGATATCATCCTTTGAAGGACTTCTGCAAGGTGCTGATGCTAATGATGCACATTTTGAACATTTCTGGTAGCACGACATGCCTCCAGCCAGTGTACCATATCTAACATACTGACATTTCTGGTAGCACGACATGCCTCTAGCCAGTGTACCATATCTGACATCTGATATGTTCAATTTTCCCGTCGTGGAAGGCCCACTACTTTTGGAAGGCCATAGAGGAGAATCTGAAACAACTATATGCATGTTATAGTTTTCTTACTTATTATATTACAAACATAACGTTAAAGCAGTGCTCATATATATTTTTAAAAGAAACCTGTATATACAATAACCCAAATCAACTGTAATCACTAGATTTATCAAAACTTTAACCAAAAAAAGGACGTACTGAGATTTTAACAGTTACATAATCCATAAATCATGTACTTTCAGACTACGCACTCTGCTAAAATTATAATTATACCACCCTCTTAAATCTGATTTGGTCTGTCTAATTTGAGTTGTAAAAGTTAGAACGAAAACGTTATTTTGTTATACATGTTATAATCTCTCCCATTACTTCTCATGAAAAGGACAAAAAGGAAAAAAAAAATTGTATTCTAGGAATAATTTTGTTATAGCAGCAATTTATGTATTAGAGTTTTATGTATGAACTCATCACGTGTTAACTGTTGGATAGACGTTGACAAACGAGCATTCTTTTCATCATCTACCACAATTATTGCCGTTCCAATGTATCTTAAACATAATTAAATCCATACTAACAGTTTATTATGTATTAGCGTTGTTGAAAACTACGTATAAGTTATTCGTGATTAATTTCGAAATCAAACTTCTAAAAATGCTACATTCCATACTTGCATATGTTCTAACGGACACATTGAGTGACCTCCGCGGAGTAAAGTCGGTACCGAGGGAAGGAAAGTAGTTACCCGTAGTAACGTTGAATTAGAAGTGTCAGGTATACATCTGTGAAGACGCACTGCGCTTGATTTCTTTCGATTTCTCTTGTTTATGCAGATAAGTGCAGGAATGAGCAAATATATTATACTGTTACTTTTATAATAATTAATCTCACAGCTTTAATCTACCGACGCATGAATAAAGCGATCAGGTCACATGGCAATGTTAATTATACATATTNCTGTAATCACTAGATTTATCAAAACTTTAACCAAAAAAAGGACGTACTGAGATTTTAACAGTTACATAATCCATAAATCATGTACTTTCAGACTACGCACTCTGCTAAAATTATAATTATACCACCCTCTTAAATCTGATTTGGTCTGTCTAATTTGAGTTGTAAAAGTTAGAACGAAAACGTTATTTTGTTATACATGTTATAATCTCTCCCATTACTTCTCATGAAAAGGACAAAAAGGAAAAAAAAATTTGTATTCTAGGAATAATTTTGTTATAGCAGCAATTTATGTATTAGAGTTTTATGTATGAACTCATCACGTGTTAACTGTTGGATAGACGTTGACAAACGAGCATTCTTTTCATCATCTACCACAATTATTGCCGTTCCAATGTATCTTAAACATAATTAAATCCATACTAACAGTTTATTATGTATTAGCGTTGTTGAAAACTACGTATAAGTTATTCGTGATTAATTTCGAAATCAAACTTCTAAAAATGCTACATTCCATACTTGCATATGTTCTAACGGACACATTGAGTGACCTCCGCGGAGTAAAGTCGGTACCGAGGGAAGGAAAGTAGTTACCCGTAGTAACGTTGAATTAGAAGTNTTGAGTGACCTCCGCGGAGTAAAGTCGGTACCGAGGGAAGGAAAGTAGTTACCCGTAGTAACGTTGAATTAGAAGTTTCAGGTATACATCTGTGAAGACGCACTGCGCTTGATTTCTTTCGATTTCTCTTGTTTATGCAGATAAGTGCAGGAATGAGCAAATATATTATACTGTTACTTTTATAATGATTAATCTCACAGCTTTAATCTACCGACGCATGAATAAAGCGATCAGGTCACATGGCAATGTTAATTATACATATNGATTAATCTCACAGCTTTAATCTACCGACGCATGAATAAAGCGATCAGGTCACATGGCAATGTTAATTATACATATTGCGGAAGAATATGCAATGTGCGTATACAAGTATATCTAAAGCGGGGGCTCTCAAAAGTGCTCAGTTTACGGTGAAAAGCTTAATTTTTACTTTTCTGGTGTACCTGCACTGCATTTGGTGATATGGACGTATCCAGAAGAGGGGTGTTACAAGTGAACATAGCCCCCCCTCCCCTCCTCCAAACCCTTGCATTTACATGAAAATATCCTGCGAATATTTTCACAGTGAAATGATCAGAGCTGCATAAAAGATAGGTTTCCTTTAATTCATTTTTATTAAGCTTTAAATGATGATATTAGACGGCACCCATCTCCCATTCCACAGCTCTACAGTCAAGATCTGCACGTGTACAGTTAGCATGCGAACTCCCTCATCGGCTGTCAAGACGTCGATGTCAAGAGCCGCCTCCACTCCCGTAAAACAATAAGTCCATATTCGCTTGCGATGCGACGGACACCTCGAGGATCTGCAAAGCGCTGTAATGACGGAGTAGTGACCTCGGCAGGACGCAAGGGGAGGATCTGCGGCGACCCATCAAGGCCACCCTGTGTGAACGCAGGCATGCCGTGCCGCGGTCGAAGGCCCTGGTATGAGGGGGTGGCGAGGGTAGGAAGGNGCCACCCTGTGTGAACGCAGGCATGCCGTGCCGCGGTCGAAGGCCCTGGTATGAGGGGGTGGCGAGGGTAGGAAGGCACCCCTGGAATGCCTTTGTGTGGCGGCCTGATGGCAAAGCCTCTGACGGGCTGTCCGAGCCCTTCGTCGCCCTTTTACCTTCAGCACCGACGCCGGTACACGGCACGCCAAACACGAGAATGCGAACCCCCTGAAGATATTTCTTCCATGATTTACGTAATGGATGAAGATCTTTGCAGGTTAGGAGAGTTTGAAGAGAGAAACGTGGAAATGTGCTTGCATACCGTCGAAATATATATAGAAAATTCGCAGTATCTTCACTTTTTCTGAATAAAATGTTTGGAAAATTCCCGANGCATACCGTCGAAATATATATAGAAAATTCGCAGTATCTTCACTTTTTCTGAATAAAATGTTTGGAAAATTCCCGAATGCATGACGTCTTTGCTTGTTTCATAAATATTCCATGTATCACAAGAGTTGTATACTTCTTTTAATGTAAAAGTATCTTATTTTTACTTAAACAGACCCTTTACTTATATTTTATATATAAATCATGATATTTCATTTATAATTAGTAGCAATGAAAACAGAGAAATGGATGGGTTGATGAAGCTTATTAATGCCAAGTAAGAAATAGTTCAGATGCAAAATATTATGAAACAGAGTGCGCACAAATGTGGCGTGCTGTCTCTCTGCTGTAATTTCCTAGACTTAGTTAAGCTAAGTTTGTATAATATGGTGGAATGGCTTGAATGTAAAACTTAAGCAATGTTTCAGAAAAGTTGGAAGTAACCGTGAGTGGACTATAATGATATGCACGAATCATGTGCCGTCCTGTCACAAGTGGAATGGCTTAGCACCTCGGTAAAATGCTGTTCAAGGGAAAATGGGCACTTTTGAAAGTCTTGCATAAGATATACTTTAACTCCTCATTCTGTATCCTTCCACTATATGCGAAATTTACATTGCCGCGGGATTGATGGCTTTATTTATGCGTCAGTCATATGAAGATGTGGATAATTTATGAACCTAAATGTGACACTGATATACTAATTCGTATTCCAATGTGTAAAACGCAAAAAAAAAAAAAAAAAAAAAAAAAAAAAAAAAAAAAAAAAAAAAAAAAAAAAAAAAANTTAAAAATCACACTCACAATACAACACCAAGCCTTGGAACTATTTTACTTGATTCGCTGCCAACTTAACTGTTAGTCTGCATGCCAATGTGTACGGTAGCACATATTTAATTAACAGGCAGTCATTTTTTTTCATTGTATTTTTACTCCAGCATTAATAATGGGCGTTTCAGTTGTTGTTAATTAATTTTTTTAAAGTTACCTTTATTCACGATTATATTAACGAACGTGAAACGACGAACCCAAATACTGACTATTCTTTCAAAAAACGGACAAATNTTGATTCGCTGCCAACTTAACTGTTAGTCTGCATGCCAATGTGTACGGTAGCACATATTTAATTAACAGGCAGTCACTTTTTTTTCAAAGGTTGGTTTCAAAAGTGCTCACTTTACCGTGGTTCCAAGGTCACTTCCAGACTTTAGGCAGCTTCGCTCACATTCCACTTTCCTGCTATTCCTCCGCATAATGCAAACAAAGCGGAACCAAGTCTAGAATATTACACCTGAGGAACAACGCACCGCATTCGCTAGCACTCAGTTTAATATAATTTGGCATGAGAACTATTTATTACTAAGCAGTACTAACACACCTGTTTTATCTCTGTTCTTATCCACATTTTTGTAAATGAAACAATGTATTTTAAATATAAAATATAGGTAACAATTCAATTTAATCAAAAATATGTTGGTTTTATGCTAAACAGAATTGTAAAACGCTTGCGACACAGAATATATTTAGGAAACAACCAAACACTACATACATGGAATTATTTTTCCGAGGTTTGATTCAAAAAGTGTGAAGTTGTGAACAGACTATAGCAGCCAATGAACACGCGGAGTTGGCTCGACTATAGGACCGCGACATATAGTATGACGCCAAATAATAACGCAATGTTGGCACGTATGTAATAAGAATCCTTCGGCCTGCTCATAAATTGTACCTTTTATTCGCCATGATTTTATGAAATTTCTCGAGATACGTGGTAGGCCTGAAAAAAAGTACAAAAAAAATAATATTATGCATTTCTTAAGAAAACTCAAAAATAAATATTTAGTGATACGAGAAATTAAATAGGAATATGTTAATTAAAACAAATATAAAAATATAATGTAAAACTCTTACTGGCAAGACTGATAAATCAAGTAAGCCTTTTTCAAGGGTAACCATGTTAAAATTGAAAGGCATTTAACGGTTTACCTAGAATTCAATAAAAAAAACGTTTCCAAAACCGTTTTATGGTCATAATAGACTTATTTACAGGCGTTGTGCAATGCCATTGGGTTGATAGCTAATTAAAGTTATCCCAGCGTTGTTAGCGCGCCTCTTTGACGTGATGTGCTCGACGTGAATGGCACAGCTTGCCTGACTTGAGCTGCCGCAGGGCGCGGAAGAGCGACAATAAGTGGTCACG
The DNA here is from genome assembly GCA_002778355.1 of Clitarchus hookeri. NCBI lineage: Eukaryota > Metazoa > Arthropoda > Insecta > Phasmatodea > Phasmatidae > Clitarchus > Clitarchus hookeri. The sequence continues at coordinate 150,425 of NQII01005131.1, read as the reverse complement.
ACATGGACTTCTGTCTAGCGGAAGAGTTTGCACGAGTACCGCGCCCCATTGAACTCCACTACGTGAGATGCCAAAGCTTTGTACCAGGGCGCAATATTACACACATGGGAGTTAACATCCTGGTTCTGGGTACAACTTCGCCACACATGTCTTTTGCCACAGCCGTTCGCGGTAAAGTGGGCGCTTTTGAAAAAGAAAGTCGCTGTCCGTTAACGGCACAGATGCTGCAGTGTAGTCTATTCGCCGTTTCTAAGCACTTTTTAAATCAGACCTTTGAAAAATCACCCCATGCAAGACATGTTCGGTTTTTTTTTAAATATTTCATGTATCACAAGCGTTTTATACTTCTGTAAACATAAAAGTATCACATTTTTTTTATTGAATTGAACTTTACTTATATGTTGTTTTTAAATTATAATACTTTGTTTATAATTAATATGAATAAAAACAGGAAGAAAATACTTGCGTTGCTAATGCCTAGTTAAGAAATAGTTCTCGTGCAAAGTGTTGTCAAACTGAGTGCGCACGAATGCGGTGCGTTGCCCCTTTGGTGTATATATCTAGCTTTGTTTGCATGATGCGGAGGAATATCCTGGAAGTAGAACCTTAGCAGTACTTCAAAAGTAAACTTGAATACACACTCTGGCGTGAAGGCTCCTAGTTAAGTTGGCAGCTAATTTAGAAGAAATAGTTCCAAGTTTGAAGTTGTATTGCGACGAAATGTTTAAATGTATGGCAAATCAATTTGATGTTTGCTGCTTTATACAAATAAAATTACCAGCTTTCATATTAGCAACACATTTACGATCCCAAAAATTTCACGTTTCTTTTTACTATCACATGTGAAAAGCCATTAGGCCCGTAGAAACGTAAATTTTACACATGGTGGAAGGAAAAAGTATATCTCTAACAGGGCTATCTAAAGTTCTCAATGTACCGTGAACAGCTTATAACATTATTCCATAAAGAATGAAAAGGACTTTGTGTGTGTGATATACGTTAGATTTTTAATGTGTAGTGACGTCACAACGACAAATATTTTGTACTATCAATGACGTATAACCGCGCAGTTAACCTCCCAAGATAAATGAATAACAGTCGTGTGAATTGTATTTTTACTCCAGCATTAATAATGGCCGTTTCAGTTGTTGTTAATTAATTTTTTTAAAGTTACATTTATTCACGATTATATTAACGAACGTGAAACGACGAACCCAAATACTGACTATTCTTTCAAAAAACGGACAAATGATTACTGAGCGAAAGAAAGCACGAGCCAAATGTCCCTCTGGCAGTCAAATACGGAAAAGTGTCAAAATCGGAAAGTGCTTTTTCAAGCAATGAAACACGCCATTCACACCCTCTCCAGTATTCCGTGCTGTCACTTAAGAATTATCTGACAATTGTACGAAAAAGTGCCAATCCAAACTTTGTTGAATTATGTTACTTAAAATAAGCGGCTATATGAAGATTCAGCGATTTATCTGGGAATACATAGTGTGTGTGTATGATTGCTTTATGGTTCGCCTCCCCCCCCCCTTCTGCAGAAATTCTTCGTTTTCGCGCCATAATTTTGGATTCATAGTAATTACTGACGATGTACGATTATATAAAATTTACATTTTACGAGTTGTTTAATATTTCTGTGGGTAATTTTAATCGTGTATTATCTGCTTGTTGAAAAACTCAGGAATATATATATATAATCAATTAGTTCCTGCCTTTTTGCAAGCAGGAAAAAACACACAGTGAAAATTAGATATGAAAAGTGTTGAACAACTAGTAAATTGTAAATTTTCTATAAACAAACATTTTCAATAATACCCCTGAAACTGAAATTACGACACGAAAACGAATAATTTCTGCATAATGTGTGAAGCCGAGAACAGCCGCACGCGCCGACAAAATGGCGTCACTGGCCAGCAACATGGCGGAACGCCGTCCGCCAATCAGCAGCCGGCAATCCACATCCCCGGCAACAGGGGATCTCCCGCAAGCACGCACTGGCCAATCAAAGAAAAGGCCCGTTACGAGGGTCTCACGCAGCCAATAAGTGAATGGGTACCCTCCCCCCATAAAAGAAAACCACCATGTCATTATCTTCTGTACAATTACCTATTCTGTGGTCTGGCAGGACCTGCGTTGAACGTCTGTGTTCAAAAAGCGAGTCATTAAGGGACATCCGTAGTTGTCATGAGGGTGTCATTGTTAGCAATTTTGTCTATTATATTTTTTAATAAACTATAGAATATTTCAATGTTATTATTTTGTGAGAACAGAAATGAAAGTCGGTATTTTGTTGCCCATTCATAAGTTTGGTTACTGAGACATAAATGTGGTCATTGAACAGTGCCAAAGTCAGTGAGAATCTCTACAAAGCCCTCTCTTTACGAAATTCATTCTTCTGTAAAACAACAGTGTTTTAAACTCTAGCGACAGCGCTGTATCTTCTCTGGAGATATTGCTGTATTAAAACCCTACANGTAAAACAACAGTGTTTTAAACTCTAGCGACAGCGCTGTATCTTCTCTGGAGATATTGCTGTATTAAAACCCTACAGTCGCCGCTTACAACTCTGAGGGAAAAGAAAGCATGCGAAGCTTGACTATGCTATTTTCCATCGCAGTCGCTATGCTTCCTCATAGCGGGATGTGATCTTGAGGAGTTTACCAGGCACTGCCATCATGCCATCGCGACAGTGAAAGCAAACCACGGTGTATTCAAGCAGGCCTATATCCAGCGACGAAGTCTTTGCGAGAGATCGCAGTGCCCACAGACATATAACGTATACCGAAGTTCACCACAATTCTTTGACGATAAAAACGCTACTGTGAAAAGAAAATTAGCGAGGGTTAACAAAGTAAGATGACGCCCAGGAAAGCTTAAGTCGGCAGAACTTCCATGATAATAGTGGGATCCGAACCATATGGTTTACTAGCTGCTCATAAATTAAGCCATCGCATTAATAAATTGTTTACAAATTTACTATAGATTGTTGAGAGTTAACTGAGAAATTTTGAAATCAACCTTTGAAAAATGCCACTTCTCCTTCGTGTATGTATTTTAATGGGAACGTGGACTAGCGTGCGCCCTGTAAAGTTGGTAATGGCTGAGGGAAAGTAGTTCCATGTCTTGAGGTTGAATTAAAATTATTATGTAAGCATTTGTGAAAACTGAAATTATTTCTTATGTTTTGGGATTTTTATAATTTGGATAAGTGTAAGAATTGGAAATTTTTTTTAATATTTACTTTTCTAATATTTTCAAAGTTTCACATGATGGACGCATGAATAAAGTGATCAGGACCATGTCAACGGTAATTTTACATACGGCGGAGGAATACACAATGTGCATACAAGTAGATCCTAAGCAGGGCTTTCAAAAGTGCTCAGTTAAGTTTTTTCTCGACCGCACATCCCTGATAACTAGGGACACGCGAATTTCGCGAACGAATTTCTGCACACGCTATATTTCAATAGCCAACCTGCGTACCAGCAGTTCTCATTTGCTTATTGGCCACGGGTCTTTATGATAAGACACTTTCTTACTTGACGAGCCAATAAGAATTACGTTACTCCGGTACTGTACGGCTGTGATTCACGAGCACTCTCCTTGGACGCGTAACACCTGGATCAGCCAATCAAGAAAGCTGATCTGAGCTAAAGTGTTGTGAAGTGCAACTGGTTGTGAAATCTTTTTCGCGAAATTCGGGTGTCCCTACCGATAACCGTCGTACATTTGTTCATAGCAGAGTCGAGCGCAGTGAAATTCCCATCTCGATGGAGGCAAATCTCTATACGTGACATACCGAGGGAAAAGAAAACTAAATATTTGTATGAATAGGGTTAAAAATATATATATATAGTTGCCCCAACAAAATTCTCTGCTAAGTAAACAAATCTTGGTAAGCAGAAAAATTAGTTTTGTTNATATTCGGTCCCGGTTTTTATCGATCGATAGCAGCCGTTAAGCCATTTCAGAGGTCCTTGGGTGGCTTGATAAACTCTGACACCAGAGGAAAAAAAATATTTCGGTCACGTTCCCAGCCGTTGCAGAATTAGGTTTTGTTGTTATTCCACAGGAACCGTACAATTTCCTGAGATAAAAGTTTCCTATGTCCTATTCCAGGACTTAGAGTACCTACATACCAAATTTCATCTAAATCCGTTCAGTCATTTTAGAGCTGAGTGGTAACAAACATACACACACACACACACTCTCTCTCTCTCTCTCTCTCTCTCTCTCTCTCTCTCTCTCTCTGTCACACACAAACTTTCGCATTTATAATATTAGTAAGGATATCAACCGTAACTGTCCCATGCACGTAAAGCAGTATAAATCTTTACCTGCACCAAAAAAATCTGTGTTTGGGGAAAACAAAGAAGAACAACAAAATAATTTGGTTTCAACAACAAAGTATCTTATTGCCACTTCACAAACAATTAATTTGTTTTCATCAAGATTCAACGACACTATTTTCTCAGTGCAGTTTTGTATTTCGTAAATTTTCCACGCAATGTACAAGTTAAAAACTTTCATTTCAAGATATGATGTTCGCTGAAAAATGTTTTTACAGTGTAGGACTGAACGCGAACAGTTTCCTATCCGGCCCCCGCATTGAGAGAAAGGTTTGTCTGAACAAACAAAATATTTGTTTGTATATGGCCAAACAAATAAGAAGATCCTCTAACAAAATATTTAGTTGACCAAAAATATCTGAAAAGAAAAAAAAACCAGATTTCGTCAACCTAAAAAAATATACAATTGAACAAATCAAACGTTTAGTTGGGCAAACAAAATCTGCCGGACACCCAAATATTAGTTTGAATCAATTGTATACATTCNTTGTATATGGCCAAACAAATAAGAAGATCCTCTAACAAAATATTTAGTTGACCAAAAATATCTGAAAAGAAAAAAAAAAACAGTTTTCGTCAACCTAAAAAAATATACAATTGAACAAATCAAACCGTTTAGTTGGGCAAACAAAATCTGCCTGACACCCAAATATTAGTTTGAATCAATTGTATACATTTGTTTGGCTCAAACAAACGTTTCTCTCAGTGCACGCCACATGAGCGCGATGAACTTGCTTGCATGTCGTCGATAACCCTTGCTGTTGAAGTGGAGTGGAGAGAGTGGAGTGGAGACAGTGGGGTGGAGAGGGTGGAGTGGTGATAGTGGAGGGGAGAGGGGGTAGAGTGGAGAGGGGCTGGAGTGGAGAGGGTGGAATGGAGAGATTTGTGCTGCTCTTAACATCGGTTTCTTGAGAACCAATGAGGATAGAGCGAGGTGAGTCTGGAGCAGCACCGGAATTCAAGGGCGGGGAAACGGGAGATCCTCGAGAAAACCCACTGACCAGCGGCATTGTCGGCGTGATTTCCAGATGCAAACGTGGCTACTGGGCGTTGACCAGATTCAACCTCAGGAGAGGGCAATATGTTTTTTTGTGTAGTGTCCTTAAAATATATGTGATCTACACAAAACTTAATTTAACGCTTGAGTAAAACCTTATTGATTGATATATTTTTATGTTGTTAAAAAAAATATAATATTTGAAAAATATTTGAATCAGTTACAGATTTCTGCAGTGCGCGTGCATTTTCCGATTTTGGTCTTAAAAAATGAAAAGCAGCAATAATAAATGCATTTGTTTACGATTTTGTATGTTCCTGAAATGTAGGCTGCGATGACGTGGTACTTTTGTAAAACATGTCAAAGTTTTTTCCTGGTTCGTTGCAAGCCCAAGATTCATACACGCCAGAAGCAACTCTAAACATATTAGCTCTTGCCTAATTCCTAGAATAATTGTTGACGAAATTACAAGTATGCAGCACTCGTCAGATTTATCATTAGGGATTATTAGTTGGTTAGTGTTGAGAGGGAAGAGAGAGACAGGTACAGATACAATTGTTCCTATGCACTTAGACAACACTATCGGTCCACTGTGCCCCCAAACTTGGAGGGAGAAATGACGGAGGAATATTTGTAGGCATGTCAGATGGAAAGAATGTCCGATGTTAAAGGGCGCTAGTCCCGAAAATATTCATTAGTTTACATTCATAAGAAATACTTCTCAAGTTGTAGACATTGTCTTCAAGTACTGTTCCCTCACATAAAAAAATTTTAGACCACACATTTCTTACATAATTCCACGTCAGAATAAAAATGTTGGTGTTTTTGCAACGTAGGCTACAAATAATAAAATCCAACTCAGTTACCGAGATGAGACAATTTAAGTTGAAATAAGATACCGCGCGTTACTTCAAGGAATATTTGAAATCACGTTATGAAATGTTTTGGCAATTATTAAAAACTGCTCGAAATAAGTAAATTTTTGCATATTTTTGATTTGTAACATTCTACGATTTGTTTGTAAAAAATATTTTTCTAAGTATACCGTTAAGTGAATTAAATATGTAAGTATACAGCTAACTAGCTATTGACTTTACAATGCAGTACAGACGAACCTATAATCATGTCGCAATATAGTTTGGCAGAATCGATAATGCGAAATAATTATGAGTTCGTAGCTACGTTTTTATGTCTGTACTGCAGGGTAATATCAGTAGCTTTTTCTCTATAGACAATCTTTCAGATTTTTTTTTTGTTAAAAATATTAATAACCCAGAAAAACAAAGAATGAAATTTTACGCGTGGTGTCGCACCTTACCCACGGGCTCTTTTACATGAATACCAATCTCTAAATGACGTCACACTGTAGATAAATACAGAGAGACGGAACGGTGTGGCAACTCCTTTGATGTGAGTGTATCGTCCATTCACGGTTACCTCCAACTTTCCTGAAGCCCTGCTGAAGTNGGTGTGGCAACTCCTTTGATGTGAGTGTATCGTCCATTCACGGTTACCTCCAACTTTCCTGAAGCCCTGCTGAAGTTCTGCTTTCAGGATATTCCTCCTCCTTCTCCTCCTCCTGCAGATAAAGGAGACTTTGTCAAGTCTCGAAAATTACACCAAAAAAGACCACGCACCGCATTCGTGCCAACTCAATCTGTTAATATTTTTTGCATGTATATTTATAATAATATTTCTCTCTCCGTTTTTATTCGCATTAATTATAATCGAAATATTGTAACTTAAAGGCCTTTCTTTCGCGGTCAACTGAGCACTTTTGCAAGTTCTGCTTAAGATATACTTGTCTACCATANCAAAGGCCTTTCTTTCGCGGTCAACTGAGCACTTTTGCAAGTTCTGCTTAAGATATACTTGTCTACCATACGTGTATTCTTTCAACAAACGTAAAAGTAACGTTGGCATGGGTCTCGTCACGTTATTCATGCGTAGAGACCCGGAGATTTCGCAAATCCATTTGAGGGCAAGTTAGACTTCACACATGTATACATTTGACTTCCTTTTTCAAATGGTACACAGTTTGTAAGCCACGCCCTGGATGAATTTAAACCAATAACGAACCTGCAAGAAAACACGAACAGAATCCCGTGGTTCATGGTCTGGTGTCAAACTGGAGCATCAGCCAATAAACAGCCAACTATAGCTCGAGTGCACAAAGGGCTGTGGAGGCTGGCTTTTTGCCAAATGAATCCGCGACAATTCCGGGTCTCTATTCACGCGTCGGCCAGTTGAAACTCCGTAATTATCACAAAAGTAAATATTTTACAAATGTGCTAATTCTTACAATTATGTTCATTTGAAAGAGTAGAAAGCAAAANATTATCACAAAAGTAAATATTTTACAAATGTGCTAATTCTTACAATTATGTTCATTTGAAAGAGTAGAAAGCAAAAGAAATAATTTCAGTACTAACAAATGTTTACCCAACAATTCTAACTCAAAGTTAAAACACGTGCCTGCTCGTCCCGTCGTCACCAACATAACAGAGTGCATGCCAGTCAGTGTGCTATAACAGAGTGCATGCCAGTCAGTGTGCTATAACAGAGTGCATGCCAGTCAGTGTGCTATAACAGAGTGCATGCCAGTCAGTGTGCTCGTGAAAGTATAGGCAGGTGCGGGCCGTGAAATGTATCAAAGGTTGATTTCAAAACTGCTCAGTTGACCACGATCAGACTGTATAGATAAAATATACGTAAAAGTTATATTTAATTAAAAATAAGATACTCTTATGTTAACAGAAGTATACATCGCTTTTCATACGTGACATATTTAGGGAAAAAAACCACACATGTCATATATGGGATGGTTTTACACAGGTTTGATTAAAAACAGTGTGAAGATACCGCGAAAAAACTACGTTCATTGTCTTATTGGNGTTATATTTAATTAAAAATAAGATACTCTTATGTTAACAGAAGTATACATCGCTTTTCATACGTGACATATTTAGGGGAAAAAACCACACATGTCATATATGGAATGGTTTTACACAGGTTTGATTAAAAACAGTGTGAAGATACTGCGAAAAAACTACGTTCATTGTCTTATTGGCTGCGCGAGGCTTTGGGAACGGGTCTTGTGTCTGATTGGCTACTGCATCCTGAGGTAGGCTCCCTATTGGCTCGGCTGCCGGCTGGAGAGTAAGTTACCAGGCAATGATCGCCGAACGGCGTTCCGACATTTTGCTGGCCAGTGACGTGATATCCATCGGAGTTCGCGGAATAACCGGCAGTTTCGCTTCTGTGCTCTTGAAATACTGAGTACTGCGTGGTTACGTTTGCCCTTCGCCAACATTTGTTTTACTTCCTGGGGCACTCCCGCCACAATCAGGATTCGCAATGGCTGACGATAAGTGCACGTCATTAGCGAGTTCCAAGACTCGGTGGCACTCGCCGCTGAACGTTCTCGAACATTACGTCTAGAATATTTTTTTTTCCTTCTCCCGCACAGATGCCGAAATTGACTTTTCATCCGGCCTGGACGTACTTCCATTATTCTATTGGCCGTGCCCTAATGCCGTCCCGAACCCCTAATGCACGCGGGGTGAAAACTACTGCCAGTCACGCAATCCGCCGCTTTGCCAGGGGGTTGAAGGGAAGGGGAGAGGGGATTGGATGACTCCGGCTTAACTTCTCTTCGACGGCAAGGTCATTAACGGTCCATCTCCAACCGACTGTACCCACGGACTTGTCCGTAGACCAGCACTGCCAACGGTACGGACATTTCCCCAGACACACGGAAACGGTCAGTGTTGTGATAGCCTAACAGAATGTCGTGTTGATAGTGTGCTCAACAGTTCTGTAATCGATCAGAAGGTAGCAGCAACAGAACATCCTGTCAGGTGATTTCTGTGAGAACAATCCAAGTATTGTTGAAGTTGTTCTGTTGGAGGTACTATCGGCTTTGTAGTAGGGGGACGCAGTGCTCTGCTGTAGCAACCGTATACAATCACATACAGAGATACAACAAATAGTTATGTGGGTATTACTGTCTATGTTAAAAATAGTTAGATGGTACCTACAGCCTGTCATATGGCATGTTTTTCTTCCTCGGTGCTAAGAAATTCTCAAATAAGCATTGCTCTAGCTACAATCTTCATTGTGTTGAATGATCGCAATCGCAGTGCCCAATACACAGTAAGTTGCGTTGGGCGTTGGTTGATGATCTGGACTGTACGCAGCAGGGAGCCAATCACGTGCATCGTCTGCGAGACGGCGCTCGGCGCAGGACCCGTGCTTCACATCAACAGACAGGCGCTGCCGATAACTCTCAACTCAAGACACTTCGTTTATTGGCTCCGAGATGTCAGAGAACATTTCACTGACACAACCACCGTTTCACGGGGAGCAACGCGTAAAACAAATCATTTACCTGTGACTTATAAAGTGAACAAACCTTATATACACGAAGTAATAAGACTCACGTAAGAAAATTCATTTTGTGATTACATTAAAGGATTAACCCTGTCTCGGGCCCTGAGAGGAGGAAATCAATTTCCATGACATGTAAAGATTTGTCCTTAGTCAGAGGAACATATTTTATATGGTGGAGGGGAATACCCCACAATCTCCCTTCCCACTGACGTTAATTTGAACCATAAAGGCCACAGACCTAAAAGAATAACTTTCAATTGGGGTCTGTTCATTGTATCGCGCACTGAACAGAATTAATTTACGGATTTCGCTATTCAGATACTACGGCATTTTGGGCCGTGAGGAATAAACCTTTAATATGAACAGCGATAAATAGAATTGTTAGTCTGCATTCGATTACAATGCTGTGTGCTGAACTGTTGCAGTAGACTGATGGTAGTAAGGCTTTAGAAAGTCACAAACAGAGATTGGGTGTACTTTGACCATATTGAGGTTGAAGCGTTATCGCTGTTGTAAACAGTCACACTGAAAACAATAGAAACATTTTTTTGTCCTAAATCGTTAGTACGCCGCGATCTTATCGCGACTGTGCCGCTAGTAAAAATCCAGCCAACCCTTAGTCAATCTGGCACGTGTACCTCGTCATTCCCTCACCCTTTCCTTCCTTCTTCACCACCTAACCCACCTTTCCCTCCACCAATCACAACGACCCTTAGCATCACGCGAAGCCACTGCGTTTCCGCGGAGATTTATTTACATACCCTTGCATGTCTGGGCCGGTGCCAGTAGTCCACCCACACCCCTCGCCCTGGAGTAAAGTAGACTCGTCCACCTCCCTCGCGCCGTACCAACCCTCTAACTTCGGCGCTCCCTAATTGCTTTATACGCCACTGCTGCCAACCGGAACGAAGGTTCCATGTACTCTCATAAACGTCCCGTTGTGTAGGGTTCAGAGGCCGGGATAGCCAGCTACAACTCATGGCTTAGAGACCCAACCACAGCCACCCGAGTGTAGAGAAGTTATATTTATGGCACAGAGAGACGTGTAGAGCTTCGTAAATCATCTCTTTGTTGGAATACTGCCAAACGTCAGATAGCGAACATCTTACAGAAACGTTACAGCCAGTTCGCTATTAATTAAGCACTTTTTAAATTAACCTTTGAAAAAGTCTTCGCTTCCGATTTTGAAATCTAACTTTTAAAGAATTCTTCACTTGCGCTCTTGAAATCGATCTCTGAAAGAAGTATTTGCTTGAACTTTCCAAATCAACCTCCAATTTTGAAATAAACCTGTAAAAAATTCTTTGTTTGTGATTTTGAAATCAACCTTTGAAAGAAGTATTATCTGCTTGTGCTTTTTAAATTGACATTTGAAAGAAGTCTTTGCTTGTGCTTTTTAAATTAACCTTTGAAGGAATTCCCCGCTTGCACTTTTGTATTCAACCTTCTAAAGCAGTCACCTCGTACTTTTGAAATTAATTTTGAAAGAAATCTCATTTTGTACTTGTGAAGTAAAACTTTGAAAGAAGTCTCCGCTTTTAACAACATGCATTTGAACGGTCATGCCACAGAACAGGCACGTAGGGCCTATATAGAAGTGAAATAGCGTGCCGGTTCCTTTGATGTGTGCGTATTCATCCGCTAATTGGCTACACGAGGATTTGACTGGCAACTGCGAGCTGCGGAAGATGATTCCCTAATAACTGGGCTGCCGGCTGGTGAGAAAGTCGCCACACTTTGATTCACAAATGGCGTCCCGATATGTTACTTACTGTCCAGTGAACCCATTTTTCTGTCACGTGGCTGAAGTTAGCTGTATTAGCGGTTGTTTTTTACGGTGGATTTGTAATTATTCTGCGGTCTTACGGACTAACATACTCCAGGTAAGGTTGGCATCTGTGTACAGAACGTTGTCACATGTTATAGAATAGTATACATTTGTGGTGTTCAAACTTGNGCGGTCTTACGGACTAACATACTCCAGGTAAGGTTGGCATCTGTGTACAGAACGTTGTCACATGTTATAGAATAGTAAACATTTGTGGTGTTCAAACTTAACAGCATTGAATATATTTCATTTTTGTTTATTTTACACAAGCATAATAATTACGGACACCCGAATTCCGAGGAAATNACAGCATTGAATATATTTCATTTTTGTTTATTTTACACAAGCATAATAATTACGGACACCCGAATTCCGCGGAAATATTTCCGCACATGCTCGATTGCAATACCCCATGAGCGTACCATCAGTTCCCTTTTGCTTATTGACGGCGTGTGAGAAGACATTTCTTACTTGACTGGCCAATCAGAATTAAGTTACTCCGATACTGCACGTCTCTGATTCGTGGGCAGACGCTTAAGATGCCTTACTTCTAAATCACCCAATCACAAAAGTGGATCTTAGCTAAAGTGTTATGAAATACAACTGGTCATGAAATCTTTTCGCGAAATTCGCCTGTGTCTAAAAATAATTGACATATTAGGATAAAATATTTACGCTGCTGAAAATTCCACAGGTACATTTGATGGGTGCACGAATAAAGTGGTCATGTCCAGGGGAGTGTTAATGTTTTTACGGTGGAAAGACACAAAATGGGGAATAAAAGTAGATTCTAAAGAGGACTTTCAGAAATGCTTATAAAGCTGCAACCAGCGCTTACACACCTGTGCGAGAGAAGTGGTCGTTTCTATATTGTTCTCTAAAGTTTATTGTTTTCGAGGAAAAGAAGGCAATTTGATGAGTAGACACCCGGAAATTTCGCGAATTCATTTGAGGACAAGCTAGATTTCAAATACATGTACATTTTACTTTGTTTTCCAATTGGACCGCAGTTTGTAAGAGACGCGCCGGACGAATTTGAGCCAATAACAGAGCTGCAAGTAAAAGAGGAGCAAATCCCGTGCTGTCTGGTCTGGGGTAAAACTGGAGCATCAGCCAATCAGCAACTAACTGATGCTCAAGTGCACAAAGGACTGTGCAGTCTAGCTTGTTGCCAAATGAATCCGTGACATTCCCGGGTCTCTATTGATGAGGTATTTGAAGACTGAGCTAACAGGATATTGTGTGTTGGTATAAATTGACTCAGCAGAAGAGGTTTCCCAACAGTGTCCCGACAATCACGTCCTACACTCTCAATTCTCACCGGTAGAAGACCGTGAACTCGCATTGAAATTCAATTACTCGTATCCACAGTGAAAATGGTTAGACTCAGAATCGGCGGAAAACACTGATTGCTTCAGTGAAACAATTTCACAGAATGAATAAGTGACAGCCGACTGCGTGTCACGAAATAAACAGTTTTTTTTTTAAATATTTAGTCAACTCATTACGATGAATAAACGTATTTTCGGTAGTCACCTTTTAAATTGTGCAATTTAACGTAATTTAAAATNAGTCAACTCATTACGATGAATAAACGTATTTTCGGTAGTCACCTTTTAAATTGTGCAATTTAACGTAATTTAAAATTAATTAAAAAGATACATGCGTTGTCCAGGATTTGATCACCCAGTATCCAGTTCTCGTACTGTTACCCTATCACTGGAGCTGCCAAGGAAACGAGCTCTGTAAGAGGGAACATACATGTATTAACCCTTTGAGGACCGGCACTGAAGACAAGGTTGAAGTGAGCTGCCTCTATTCTTCACCACAGCAATAGCAGTNTAAATTAAAAAGATACATGCGTTGTCCAGGATTTGATCACCCAGTATCCAGTTCTCGTACTGTTACCCTATCACTGGAGCTGCCAAGGAAACGAGCTCTGTAAGAGGGAACATACATGCATTAACCCTTTGAGGACCGGCACTGAAGACAAGGTTGAAGTGAGCTGCCTCTATTCTTCACCACAGCAATAGCAGTTGTGTTGGTCCCAGTATTTCCGCTCCCCATTGTCCTATTGGTCCAGACTACATCGGACCCGCCTACTGTACTCTGCAGCAGTGATTATTGGCTGATCTTCGCATCGGCCAATGAAGTCACGCGTTGAATATGTCCCAATTATTGTGTCGCGACGGATGTAACAGGTTTTACAATCCATCGTTGACTAGTTGTAATTTTTACTTAGGGTTCGATAAAGTCCAGCGAAACAGTAGTTGTATATAAAAGTTTGAGTCGAATCTTCAAGAGCAAAGAAATTTCCATACAAACGTAACCCGGAGTATATACGTGCATACTCCTCAAAGGTTGTAAGTGTTTTATATAAAATACATATCTTGAAATTGTATGTCCTTTCTTTTTGATTTTAGTTGAACTGTTGACGTTACGATTTACAAAACAAAGATTACGTATAAATGCACTCTTAAATGCAGGTTAAACCTTCAAACCGAGCAATATGATGGGTGATATCATGAAAACGAAACGAAAGACGTAAAAACAAAATGAAAAACTTAATGTTCATGTTGCGTCTTAAAATGGTTTTGTAATAGACTAAACTAATATTAAAAAAATATAGTTAATGAGTTTTATCAGTGTACGTTGGTATATAATTTGAAACACCTTTGTTCAACTGAGCCACCAGTTAAAAAACAAATCACTGGAAAACAGCGAATGAAATTGTTGGTGANTTTGAGTCGAATCTTCAAGAGCAAAGAAATTTCCATACAAACGTAACCCGGAGTATATACGTGCATACTCCTCAAAGGTTGTAAGTGTTTTATATAAAATACATATCTTGAAATTGTATGTCCATTCTTTTTTATTTTAGTTGAACTGTTGACGTTACGATTTACAAAACAAAGATTACGTATAAATGCACTCTTAAATGCAGGTTAAACCTTCAAACCGAGCAATATGATGGGTGATATCATGAAAACGAAACGAAAGACGTAAAAACAAAATGAAAAACTTAATGTTCATGTTGCCTCTTAAAATGGTTTTTTAATAGACTAAACTAATATTAAAAAAATATAGTTAATGAGTTTTATCAGTGTACGTTGGTATATAATTTGAAACACCTTTGTTCAACTGAGCCACCAGTTAAAAAACAAATCACTGGAAAACAGCGAATGAAATTGTTGGTGAATCAGTGAAAAATGAAAGGACATCACTAGGGTGAAGGGAAACTGGCATTCTGCATTAACTCATCAGTTAAATTGACTGAAGAGACTGTTGAATATGTCAGGTGCTGTTGACTGATTTAAACAGTGATAGTTTCACTGAATTAGGTTTTAGAGTGGAGTTTCACATTCCTGTCTTGGCTTTCCCTTTGTCTTCTATACGTTCCACTTAGCGGAGTGCACTTCTCTTGGCTCGGTCAGCACAAGTTTCCGCTTCCGGCCTTGGAAAACGTTCGGGCGGAGGTTCTAGAAGGCTCTGGAAGCCACCGGCTTGCCTCTTGCGTGCGGCAGAAGTAACGAGGATGCACTGTGGCCCACTTTACTGGCACGCGGAGTGGAGATATCTGGTCGAATCTTAACAAGGGGACTTGAGAGCTGATGAGGGTGAAATGTGGTGAGAATGGAGCAGCGCCGGAATGTAAGGGCGGGGAAAACCCGCCGACCAGCGGCATCGTCCGGCACGATTCCCACTTGCGAAAATCCGGGAGCGTCCCACACCGGGAATCGAACCCGGTCCGCCAAGGCGGGAGGCGAGCAGTCCAACCGCTCGATCACCGTGGCCTCACGGGTACGCAGAGTGTGCGACTGTAGAGAAACCATTTTTTCTATGGATTTATTTTCATTTAATTAACATGCTTTCTGCACGACTCATAGGAACAATGGATTGTCTTGTTTATATTACGAGGAGTTTGGNTTTCACCAGTCAGTATGGATTTATTTTCATTTAATTAACATGCTTTCTGCACGACTCATAGGAACAATGGATTGTCTTGTTTATATTACGAGGAGTTTGGGATTTCCTCACTAATTGAACTACTTTTGCGTATTGGCACGTAAATTTTGCAAAAATATTCCAAGCCCAGTTAGTTATACTCCAAAACACCTTAGTTCATACGCACCTTCGTGGTTGGATGATTTCAAACTTGACGTGCCTCGAGTGTCTGCCCGCCAATCACGGACGCTCAGTGCCGGAGTAATTTGTTCTGATTGGCCCAGTCAAACAAGAAGATGTCTCTTCACGTAGACGCGCGGCCAATAACCAAAGGAAGCCGAGGTTGTGGACGTAGGATATTGAGCTATAATAACATGAGCATAAATTGTTTCGCGAGNAAGGAAGCCGAGGTTGTGGACGTAGGATATTGAGCTATAATAACATGAGCATAAATTGTTTCGCGAGAAACACCTGGTCCTCCTTTTGGGCGGTGATCTCTGGACTGGTGCTGTTACCGCGGGAGTCTGCGAGCTCTCAGTAAACAGCTTTTATATCGTAATTCACCGAAAAGAAACACTTTCGTTTCACTATAATAACAAATATTACTGTGTCACACAGTAGAGGACTATACGAGAAATAGAACAAAGCATTGTATTTGACAAATATGTGGCACTAACAGTGTTTGTAAGTATTCGCTGCTTACTACTCGTTTTTATTCCCCCTTCCCCATCCCCTATTGGCGTAGTCCTTTTTTTTTTGTCGTTTTTTGCCTTTTTGTTTTATGTTAATAGTTTTATTCTTTCATAATGTCTACTAAATGGATGTAATTTATTTAATGAGAATTATTATTATTTGTATTACATGCCCACGTCATATATCAGGAATTACTCGACGTGCTACTATCATATCTGCTGAAAAATAATTTCTGCTTTGACATTCATTTAACACGTATTATCCTGCTATCTACGTCTTCAAGTATCTCAACATTATCTGCACACAAAGGAAGTAGTCTAATTATATTTTTACGGTAAATACTTGTAGTCTGTTTAAGACCACTACAGCACTCAATAATTTATTTAATAATTATAAGTTATATTTTTGTTGCTTTATTTTTTTTTATTTCGCAAGGAATTTTNAGCACTCAATAATTTATTTAATAATTATAAGTTATATTTTTGTTGCTTTATTTTTTTTTATTTCGCAAGGAATTTTATTTTCATGTTTTTCTCCTTAAGTTGTTTGTTTTACAGTGTTCATAAAAAACCCTGTTTTGTAATCAATATACATATTTTTATATCATTTTTTTACACTGAGGCGACAAAAGTNACTGAAATCGGGACTCATCTGACCAGGCCACGGTTTTCCAGTCGTCTAGGGTCCAACCGATATGGTCACGAGCCCAGGAGAGGCGCTGCAGGCGATGTCGTGATGTTAGTAAAGGCACTCGAGTCGGTCTTCTGCTGGCATAGTCCAGTACAGCCAAAGTTCGCCGCACTGTCCTAACGGATAAAGAAGATGCTCCTTCAGATATTCAATGACTGTCTCAGAAATGGTGTATTTCCTTCCCCTTGGATGATTGAGGGTGCTATATAAAGGAAATGGAAAGAAGCCTGATGACCCTAAATCGCACAGACCCTTGACACTGCTTCCGGTACTGGACAAAGTCTTTGAAAAGTTAATAAATATAAGTCTTATCATGGCCCTAGAGGCGGAGAGTACATTGAATGAAAAACAATACGGATTCAAGAAAGGAACAGGAACAGACTTCGCCCTGCATGAAGTGATGAAGACCATCATGGAGTGTCCTGAAAAATATGTCCTGGGAATTTTCCTTGACATATCCGGAACCTTTGACAATGCCTGGTGGCCGGAAGTTATGTGGCAGTTAAAGCGGAAAAAATGTCCAACAAACATATATAGGTCATCCACAACTTCTTCAGGAACAGATGGAGCCTGTACTCAGCAAGTTACACTCAAGTGAAGAAAAGGCTCACGA
Organism: Clitarchus hookeri; assembly: GCA_002778355.1. Classification (NCBI taxonomy): domain Eukaryota; kingdom Metazoa; phylum Arthropoda; class Insecta; order Phasmatodea; family Phasmatidae; genus Clitarchus; species Clitarchus hookeri. The sequence goes on along the minus strand of NQII01005131.1, from coordinate 132,909 downwards.
AGGGGTGCCGGCAGGGTTCGGTCCTTGGACCAATCTTGTGGAACGTCCTGTTCGATGGTTTCCTGGAACTGGGTCTCCCTCCGGGATGCACTGTCTTTGGATATGCGGATGATGGATTAGTCCTGATAACTAGCAACGCAAGAAGCATGCTAGAGGAAAAGGCAGCCGTTATTATGGGAAAAATAAGAATCTGGGCAACAACAACTAAACTTAAATTATCCACGGAGAAGACAAAGTCAATGATGCTAAAGGGCAAATTCAGAAGACCGCCAACAGTAGCTGGGAGTCATCATGGATGATAAAATGAGTTTCCTCAAGCATTTGGAATATGTGTCAAGGAAAGCCATTGTGGTCTTTCAAAAACTGAAAAGAATTGGAAATACTAGCTGGGGATTAAGTTATGAAACACTCAGGGTAATATACCGAGCAGTATTCGAGGCTATAGTCACATATGGAGCAGTAATGTGATTTCACAGTGCTGAATTAGTTTGGCACAAGAGGAAGATCATAAGCGCTCAAAGAGCGGCACTGTTGACAGTTACAAAGGCTTATAAAACAGTTCCAAATGAGTCGCTCCCGGTTTTGGTGGGAGTACTGCCAATAGACTTATTGGTAAAGTACAGAGGACTCGCGGTGGAGAGAGCACGAGTCGGAGGGCTGTCCAAGGAAGTTAAAGCCGAAATTATGGATGAGATCATGGACCAGTGGCAAGAGAGATGGGATACGTCGGAGAAGGGCAGATACACACACGACCTAGTTCGTGATGTAAGATCAAGACTAAAATGCAAATGGATACGTATTGACCACTACAGCATGCAACTGTACACTGGTTATGGTAACTTTAAGGCAAAATTTCACGGCCTCCGATTGGTGCAATCTCCACTGTGCGACGTCTGCGGAGTGGATGACACAGTACAGCACGTCATCATGAACTGTTTAAAGATTGAACTGAGAAGCTGGCTACATGAGAAAATGGAAGAAAAGGACATTCACTTGGAACTGGAAAATGTAATGGAAAACAATGTTCTCAGCAAGATCTGAAACGAATTTGCCACAAAAATTGGAAGGAGACTAGAAGATTTTGATAAATGGCAAGGAAAACAAATTTCTGATGACCCATAAAGGGGTTCTCAGGTAAGGCTTTTAAAAAGTATGTCAGAGTACTCCAGATTGGTGAGGAGGACAGATTAAAAAAAAAAAGAGAAAACCGGTAGAATACCGAGTTACGGCAAAAAGAAAAGGAATGGCCCGAAGAAAACAAGAGGAGAAAGTGCCATGCATTGCCTTACTCATCAGAGTACAGATGCAGTGCGGGAGGATGGAGGGTGTGCTGGCCTTCGGGCCTTAAAAACCTGTCCTAACGGACATGTCCGTCGTACGTCTCACATTGATTCCTGCGGTTATTTCATGCAGTGTTGCTTGTCTGTTAACACTGACCATTCTGCCCACACGTCGTTGGTCTCGGTCATTAAGTGCAGGCGGTCAGCCACTGCGTTGTCCATGGTGAGAGGGTATGCCTGAAATTAGGTATTCTCGGCACACTCTTGACACTGTGGATCTCGGAATGTTGAATTCCCTAACCATTTCCGAAATGGAATGTCCCGTGCGTCCAGCTCCAACTACCATTCCGCGTTCAAAGTCTGTTAATTCCCATCGTGCGGCCATAATCACGCCAGAAATATTTTCACGTGAATCACTTGACTACAAATGAAAGCCCAACCAATGCACTGACCATTTATTCCTTTTTTTGTGATACTACTGCCATCTGTATATTTGCACATTGATTTCCCATGACTTTTGTCACCTCAGTGTATGTATTTGCCATCTAACTTTAAACATAAATTTTTGGGCATCCATCATATAGTCCGTGAAATAAAAAATTTTCTACACACTCAACAGCCTCATACAGAATATATATTTTTTTGCTACCGAATATATTTGACACAGTTATGAATATAAGTCAAGGGCATNGACAGCCTCATACAGAATATATATTTTTTTGCTACCGAATATATTTGACACAGTTATGAATATAAGTCAAGGGCATGGTTCAGAAGAAATGTATGGGATAAATCTGCAAGTACGGAACAAAATGGCTCTAGTTACCGTACATTCGCTTATGCGCGTTTGAGGAGTCATTGATGCATGTTTACAAGTTCATTATTCACGAAGTTTAGTTGATAGTGACCAATTTGATTTCAATAGTGTAGACTACAGATATTCCTCAATAGTTTCATGTATACATCCTCTGTTCCATTATTCGTTCATCTAAATGTCGGACCAGCATGCTTTTGGGAATCTTGTAGTTATTTTAACCAATATCCATAAATAGAGTTTNCGTTCATCTAAATGTCGGACCAGCATGCTTTTGGGAATCTTGTAGTTATTTTAACCAATATCCATAAATAGAGTTTCTTTGGGATGTAATCGGTAACAACGACATGGTTATTCCAAGAGTTGTTTTAATAATATAAGACGTGCATATGAAGAATAATGAAAACATCGTCCTTGCGTGTCACGAAAAATATNAAGAGTTGTTTTAATAATATAAGACGTGCATATGAAGAATAATGAAAACATCGTCCTTGCGTGTCACGAAAAATATTACCTGAATTTGCAAAACTGCCCGCACCACTGCAGTAAGAAGTCTCCGAACTTTCCCAGAGTTTGGCCACGTGCAGCCAAGCCAACAAAGAAGTACGAAAAACACGCTGAGGTAAGCAGAAGAGAATACCACTCTGGAACTGGTCACTGAATCTACTCAGCGAACTGAATAACTGCGACTCGCATAAATGAGCGAAAACCTCGCGCATTTTAGTTACAACGGAAACCGGCCAGAGGTTTTGCAAACTGAGATATCATGAAACTTGCAGTTGAGACTGAGATAACTCCAGGTGCCAATTGAGACGTAATATTTTTGAGCCAGCGCTTTCTAAATTTTAGCTTATTCATGTTCTAAACTTTTCAAGAGAGCGCGCCATGAATTGAATCCAAACACGTGGATTTAACATTTCCAAGGACGTTCTCGCTTTATTCATGCGCCATTCCGGAGAAATCTGTGAATATTTTAGGAAAGTAAACGTGTTAATAATAATGTGTAAACCCGCGATCTTGTGAGCATGGAACGAGACACATTGACTTCAGTGGCCATAAATTCAAGCTTGACACTCTCAATACAACCTCAGAGCGTGGAACTATGTTTTGTTATTCGCTACCAACTTAGGAAACTAAGTCGCCACCATTTTTAATTTATCCGTATTTCGCCATAACTTACATTCAAGTTGGTTTAACTTAATTTTTCGCACGACACAGCATACATAATAGCTATTCAAGATTTATCAAGTTGTAACGTTTTAACAGTTTTTATTAATTTCTAACCAGTAACATATCGGAATAAGAAGGTAGTTTTTCTTGCGGGCGACTACAGCAGTTAAAGTAACCACAGTAGCCAAGTAATACCAACTTTATAAAACGTACACAGGAAGGTCCTGGGTCGTGTCGTTCGGTAAAATTCAATACAAAATCTACACTGCAGGTTTTTCTAAAGGTTCAAGCCTGCGTGCCAGGGTGTGCACCGTAGCATATATAAACACGCGTTTCACGGTAAAGTGAGCACCTTTGAGATCACCCTTTGAAAAATGTCACTGCCTCCGCACCCACGTATTTTAACGGGCACAGAGACTGACATGCGCCCGGTACAGTTGGTAACGACGGAGGGAAAATAGTTCAAAATATCTACGCTCAACGAAAAGTGTTAGGTAAGCATTTGTGAATACTGAAAAGATTTCTCTAGATTCAAATTTTTTAAAAACCATATCAGTGGAAAAAATTTACAAATTTGTAAAATATTTACTTTTCTAATACTTTTCTAAACAGTTTCTCGTTACCGACGCATGAATAACGCGACGAGGCCCGGGCCAGTGTTAACTGTACACATTGNCTTTTCTAAACAGTTTCTCGTTACCGACGCATGAATAACGCGACGAGGCCCGGGCCAGTGTTAACTGTACACATTGATAAGAGAATACACAATGTGCGGGGCCGCCTGTTTTACACGAAATGTATGACGCGACGGCTACACTTCAATGTCCTGTGACATACGTGCAGTTTTCCTTTTGTTATTGGCCACGTGTCTTCATCGGGACACAGTTCCTCACCTGACTGGGCCAATCAGAATTAGGTAACTCTGACACAGTGCCTGTGATTCGCGGACAGACACCGGTAATGCGTGACTCTCAATATCATCCAATCACGACAGTGGATCTAAGATCTAGTGTTTTGGAGTACAAGTAGTCCTGGAATATTTCCGCGAAAAACAGGTGGCCCTAGTTGTTGATAGGGAATGTACAATTTCGTGGTTTAAACGACGCGCATGCTAGACTTCACTGCCCTATGTATTTCCGAGCCTCAGCTTTCTGTTGATTGGCTGCTGTCTCAGTGTATAGCCAGCTATACCTCAGACCAGGAGGCACGGGAGTCGGTGATTGTATTCTTGCAGGCCTGTTATTGGCTCAGAGTTCACGTGGGCGTGTCTAATAAACTGTGGTCCAATCGCAAACATAACATATATGTACGTGTGTTTGAAGTATACCTTGTCCTAAAATAAATTCGTGGGAAATTTTCCAGTTCCTAGTTACTGATTTATTTCTGGTGTAATTTAAAAATAAGTGATTTCGTTTTACATGCTTGTTTTTGCTTTCGTACAAATGTACGAGAACTTCTATGACATTAGTAGATTTGTGTATATAACAATTTTCCTCTCTTTCTTGATCGCAGTATTTGTATGATGGCCATGGAAATGCCAGTCGGTAGTCTATAGTGTATTCTTAGTTTCTTCACACTTTTTACACTGAAGAGCCAAAAAAAAACTGGTACACCTGCCTAATATCGTGTAGGTCCCCCGCAGAAGTGCCGCAAGACGACGTGGCATGGACTCGACTAATAACTGAGGGTATGCAGGAGGCATTGAAATCTGCGCCAATTTGATAANGCAAGACGACGTGGCATGGACTCGACTAATAACTGAGGGTATGCAGGAGGCATTGAAATCTGCGCCAATTTGATAAAGGGTTGCACGTTTGTCACGTTTAATGATTCTCGTCAATCGTAGTTTGTCCCGTTCGTTCACGATTTTTTTCCGGCCGCAGCGATGTCGAAGATGTGATGTTTCACCGGATTCCCGATATTCATGGTACACTCGTGAAATGGTCGTACGCGAACATCCAAGTGTTATCGCTACCTCGGAGGTGCTATGTCCCATCTCTCGTGCGCCGACTACAACACCACGTTCAAACTCACTTAAATCTTGATAACCTGCCATTGTAGCAGCAGTAACCGATCTAGCTGCCGGCCGCATCGCGTTACTCTGATTGGTTCCATACCTCTGTTATTTGCAGACGCACGCCTATACCAGTTTTTTTGGCTCTTGAGTGTAAATAAAACCTTTGAAAAGTCACCCCATGCATGGCGTGGTTGGTTTTCTCCTACATATCTCACGTATCAGAAACTTTTATACTACTGTTTACATAAAATTATATTTTATTTTGTTAAACTCGAGTTTTGTGTAGATATTGTCTCCAAATTTTAATATTTTATTTTTAATACATATGNTTATTTTATTTTGTTAAACTCGAGTTTTGTGTAGATATTGTCTCCAAATTTTAATATTTTATTTTTAATACATATGAATAAAACTAGAGCGAAAATAGATGTGTTGATAATGACTAGTAAGAATTAGTTCGTATGCAAAATATCATTAAACTGAGTGCGCAAGAATGTGGTGTATGGTCCCTTTGGTGCAATGACCTAGTTCAGCTTTATTGGCGTGAGGCGGAGGAATACCCTGGAAATAGAACTTCAGCAGGGCTTCAAAGTAGTTGGAAGTAACCGTGAATAGACAATACATGTGACCAATGGATATAGACTTAACAATGCAGAAAGTGGAGAAAGTAAGCACAGGCTTCAGAAGTGCTCTCATTACTAGGGACTGGAACATTCTAGGACAAGCACATGCGCATTTACTTTATATTTGCAATTGTATCACAACTTATTAGGTGCGCCCAGGTAAACTCTGCTCAATAAACGACGTACATAGGAACAAGCACCGAATCCCATGTCACCTGGTCTCAGGTAGAACTGGCCACACACTCGGGCAGTAAGTAGCCTGTCAACAGAAAGTTGAGGCTCGGAAATACATAGTACAGTGGATTCTAACCAACAGCTCGTACAAAACACGATTGTCTGTCCGTACCAATGAGAGTAGCGATACAAAAGTACGAGAGCTTGAAGTCCAGCCAGGCGTCAAAAAATAACGCGCGATTTGTTTATAATAATAGGACCATTCCAGAACTTTCATCACATGGCAATAATACTCGCAAATTAAGTTTAGCAGCTTATTACGNTATAATAATAGGACCATTCCAGAACTTTCATCACATGGCAATAATACTCGCAAATTAAGTTTAGCAGCTTATTACGATCGTTCAAAGGGCTGAAATATTTTCTACATTTATCATTATGTTTATATTAGTGGCAGAGTTAAGGCGTTCGCTTAATCATATAGCTTACATCAATGTGTAACAAACATTAAATCCATACTAAAATCACATAAACATACAATACAAATTATACAAAATGTTACACTACAAACCGTTAAAAATTAGTTTCGACCGAAATGTTTTTCACCTCTTTGGTACCCATCAACACAGAAAGAATTAAAATTAGAACAATAATAATAAACATACATTTTAAAAGACGTAGTAGAGAAATTTTTATCTGTAGGATATGCATAAATTTACACTCTTTGCGTGATACTCTAAGAAACATGTGGAAAAAACCCTAGGGTATATCTAAGTAAAACAAATATCTCGGTAAATGTATGAGGGGAGGGGGGTCACTTTAGCCTATCAAAAGACAGAAGTTGAAGAGAATAATGTCATTAGTTTACTACAAACACGCAATAAGAAATTACACTTTTAGCATATTTATAACTTTTTCTTAATTATATCAAATATTAGCACAGAGTAGATAAGTACATAGGGAGGAATTGGCGTGGCGGTTCTTTGACGTGGGCGTAGTCATCCTCTGATTGGTTGTGCGGAGCTCTGGGAACGGGCTCTGTGTCTGATTGCCTACTACTCGCCGTGAAATGCTCCTTATTGGCTGGGTTGCCGACTGGCGAGTGACGTACCACACGCTGATTGGTTTGCTGCTGAGTGACGCCATTTTGCTGGCGTGTCTAGCTCGAGTCCGCAGTACGAACGGTGGCTTCAGCTCTGTATTGTTAACTACTCTGCCTACACAGATGTTCACACATGCACATATCTCGCAACTCAACAACACTTCATGCTGTGCAAGCGGTAGGTGGATATTGCCATAAAAATAATTGTGGCCTCAGATTTTGTGCGATAAATAGGAAGTCTGCTTATAACAGGTCATATAAACCGAGGCATTGCGGTGTATTATTTATTTCAGTAAATACACGCATCTTCTGAATACGTAAATTGACGAATAAACTGATATCCTGGAAGGGCATAAGTATAATATAAATGGGAAGTATAAGGCAAAGGACTAAGGACCCAGAGAAGGAGCCGACATAATGATCTGCCATTCCGGTCGGTCGGTGGCCATATTGTCCACCATATTGGATCTGAGTAACATTTACCCATGACCTTGACCGTGCCCGTGACCTTTGATTACCTTGAAACAAAAAAATCCAAAAAATGTAACATCCCTAAAAATTAATAAAAAATCTTAAAAATTTTTTTTAAACATTATTTAAAGATGTACATGTGGAGGTTCCTAATTGTGGCTGTCCTTGATTTTTTGTAAAATAACTTTTACTAAGCATACCTTAAAATGAATTAAGACAAGACATTTCACTTAGCCTTGTAAAATTTGAACAAAGTCCGTATGTTTTGCAACAGCTCTAAATAAAAGTTTATGCTATTAGAATGTCATGAAGGAGATGTCTTCGAAATGTCTCATGCGGTTCACCCGTATTTAAATTTTAACATTTGTGATTAAATTAAAATTTTAATCAGCCAGGTGAACCAAGGGTCGGATTCCAAGTAGTAAGTGAGTGAGTAAAGATATTTGGGCGCCTCGTTTCTCTAAGGTCGCACACTCTGCGTACATGCTAATGGGTAGTGTATCTACGTTAATTCTGCCGCACGCAAAAGTACAGTCGATAGCTTTCAGAGCTTGCTTTGGACCTTCACCCTAACAACCTCTTGACAATGACGTCTTGAGAGCCGATGAGGATGAAATGAGGTGAGAATGGAGCAGCGCCGCAATGAAAGGGTGGGGAAACAGGAGATCCCCGAGAAAACCCACTTACCAGCGGCATAGTCCGGCACGATTACCATTTACGAAAATTANGGGGGAAACAGGAGATCCCCGAGAAAACCCACTTACCAGCGGCATAGTCCGGCACGATTACCATTTACGAAAATTACGGTAGTGACACAGCCGGGGATTAAACCCGGTTCGCCTTGGAGGGAGGCGAGCAGGCTAACCACTCTGCCACCGCGGCCCCCGATTCCAAGTAAATTATAACCGCCTCTCCTGGTACTTCAAGAAACACTTAAGTTGAATGGAAACATTGTGTTACGACGTTTTGAAATTTGTACATATGTAGATTTGGATTTAACATTATCATATTTACCCTAAAAAAATATTACGGATTATATTTCTCAAATTATGTGCTAATTTATTTAGGTTATCGGCGTAATATCTCAAAACCATAAAAAAATATTGTCAAATTCTGGAAAATTTTGACTCTTGAAAACACATAGTTGAACACTGGATCGTATAGAGTCATTCACTCGCTCTAGGCCCCTGGTGTTTGCTCAAAACTGGTGGTGTCCACGAAATAATGTATAATTTTATATTTGTATTGTTAATATTGTTTACATTATCTGTAACTACTTTTACCTCAAATCATTTTTTTTATTGCATGGTTTTTGTAAAATTACACGTAAACGTAAAAATTTTACTGTTTTTATAATGTACAAATAAAACAAACAAAATTAGTTACATACAATTTAACAACGCTAACTGAAAGGTCTTGTATTTATTAATTTTAAGGTATGCCTAGCAAGCGTTATTTTACGAAAAATCAGGGACACCCACTAATAAAAAATATGCAAGAAATTTCTGATATTCAATAAAAATTTTTATTTGAAAAATTATTCCGTTGTTTAATTTTATAAACGTCTTGAAGTAGCTCTCGGCATCTTCTTTGAGTTAAAATTATTTATTTTTTATAAGTAAGTTAGTTTTCACTATATGAAAATTACTTAAGTTTAATATTATTTTTAGCATGCATTTATGCGATAACTATATGCTCAATTTTTTTTTACGCGGGAAGTGTAATCACTGATAATGTAACACTGTGTGGTACAAATATAAAATAGTAAAGCTTTCCGTGGCTAACGGCCTTGAATTAAAGTCTTAGCAGACGGTTTCTGGCCCCCAAACTGTGCAATAAACTGACTGACTGCTTTACTGACTCCGTTTTCAAGTATGTGCGGACAATAAACACACGCTGCTCCACCGAGACCTGACTCATACTGTACCCGAACAATTATTAGGCGCACCACAACAGCAGGGACAAGAACTCGAGCCAGAAAGGGGCCGGGGTGGTGTAGTGGTCAGTCTTCTTGTTTCCCGCATAGGCGAACCGGGTTCGATTCCCGACGGTGTCGCTTCCCGGATTTTTGCAAGCGAGAAGTGTGAGGGACGATGCCCGCTGGTCGGAGGGGTTTTCTCGGGGGTCTCCCGCATCCCGGCGTTGCTCTATACTCAGCTGGCTTCATCCTCACGAGATCCCAATACCTGGATGTCAGGAGCCCTCCAAACCTCTCCACTCTACCGGGAGCTGAATGGCCGCTACCGTAGAAGTCACGTATAACGGCCGAAGCGTACAGACGCACGTGTATTCCTACGCAAGGACTAGAGGGATTGTGGTGCCACAGTTTGCCAGATCAGCCACCCCGAAATCCACAGATTCAACAAGTGAATTACATATACACATGTCCACATATATCTCTAGAATGCAACATTGCACATAATTATGTATTACACCAAGGGCGACTAGTTGAACTCCAAAACACGTTAGTTCAGAAACAACGACGTGGCTGGATGACTTTATCTCGCACATGGCTTAAGTGTCTNTTGAACTCCAAAACACGTTAGTTCAGAAACAACGACGTGGCTGGATGACTTTATCTCGCACATGGCTTAAGTGTCTGCCAGCCAATCACGGACGTCCAGTGTCAGGGATACTTTATTCTGATTGGCCCAGCCCAGTAAAGAATGTCTTCTCGCACAGACATGCGGCCAATAACCAACGGAAATTTGCAAACATGCACGTAACAATTCATGTTATAAATTAGGCCTACTATTAGTACAGTTATCTTTTTGTAAAATTTCAGTCGGAGGTGGATATTCCACACAAAATTCAAAAACCTATTAGAAATTCCTCACATTTTTTGGAATTCCACGCAGTTTGGCAAGACATCCCCCCCCCCCCC
>NQII01005131.1:93514-109665 GCA_002778355.1 Clitarchus hookeri | reverse complement strand
CACTCCTGTTTCTCATTGGCTACTTGCCACACCCCCATCATCCCCTCCACCAATTATTCACCTCCGTTCGACCAATTAGTTGGGGGGGCCTCCACCCCCACACCTGATTCTCATTGGCTGATCACGTCAAGTGACAATGTCTTGGATTGGCCAATTGCCCTTGCGTTTTCGGAAACCTTCGTTCCGACCAATCGGCGGCCTAATTTAATCACGAATGCGGACAATTTTTCCCACATTAAAAACTCTTTATAATACGCACCCCGAGCCCCCTCGGGAAATCAGTCATTTTTCTCGCTCTTAGGAACGAGCGTACGTCTGTTGTCCGAGTGGTCATGACATCCTTCCGGCCATCTTGGCATTTGGACCTGTGCGATCGTTTACTGCCTTGGACAAATGGAACGAGTTTCCTTACCTGTAGAAAGAATTTCTACTGGTCTACGCACCTTACGAAATGTCGACCGTTTTCAAGAATTTGCCGGCCTACCTGCAGCAGGACAAATACATACGGGGCTGCCTCCCGTGCAAGGAGTGTTTCGAGGGCTGCACCACCTCGGTTCCCGACACGCCGCATCGCAGGGGTTGGTGCAAGGCCCGCCGAGCAGCCCTCGCGACGTCTGCGTCCGTGGAGGACGACGTCCCTGTTGAAGACGCCCTCCCCGTGGAAGATGACATCCGCGTACACGTTATCTAATCTCAAGATACACCCGTGAAAGATGCTCCCCTTCAAGAAATGTACTGGCAAGCCCTGCGCGGCGTGGAAACCAAGCCACAACACAGGTGCCCGATGTGTGTGGACTTCAATAAAGTTTTAAATGTCTTTGTAAAGAAATTTTGAAACTCGGTATGTGCATGGAAACCTAAATTTTTTTGTAACAAAAAACATATACTGAAAAAAGTATATTTTACAACATCCAAGATTTTCATTCTTTGTAATCGTACACCATCAAGCAGATTGCTCTCTTGTGCCGTGTCCATGGCAGCACCATGCAACAGGCGTACCGCCTACAGACGTACGAAAATCACGGACTGCGTGTGACGAGGGGAATATTCCTTACGAGGAAATCCCGGCAATGATGGACTCTGCCATAATTGCCTACTATCCTGTGCATGTGTTTAGAAGACACCAAGCGTCTGCAATTCGCAATACGTGCCCCATCGGAACGAACTTTGTAGACCTCCACAAGCATTGCCGCTGCCCGCCGTTTCGACAGCTCGTCGAGACAGTACGCCCAAGACTTCACGAGTGCAAAAATTAAAGATATTGCTGTGCCCCGTGCAACGCCGAAGCCCTAAGATTGTGGAGGTGTGATAACCCGTGATACATAAAAAAAAAATACTATGAGCAACCCACTGTATATTTGAAAATACATATTACGCGTGTAATGCCCTCCAAGACTCAGAGAAGAAACACGTGTAAAAAAAGGATTCCTTGTATTATGAAAAATAATAATATTTTAATATGTGAGAATAAAAATATGTTTAAAACGATATATAAATTTCTATTTGATCTCGTTTTGTGTTTTGTGCAACGCGTTGCTTCCTACGTACACTTTTTACCCACAAATACTTACACCAGTGCAAAAACACCGTATGTCAATATTGCGTGCCATCTAACTTTATTAAACATACGTAAAGTATGAAGACTTTGCAGTTATACGTAGAGATGATGGTTTATCGCGGGGAAAGTCGACTGTTTGCTAGCATTCAACGTACCGTACACATGTACTACAGTTTTCTTTCCTTATTGGCTGTCATGCTTGCATGAAGCTATTACCCCATTTCACTGGGCCAATGAGGATTCTGATACTACAAGGACAGCCTCTTTAGTATAATTTGTACGCTCTATACCGTACAGTACAGATGTATTGTTGACTGTAGTGGTAGTAGGAAATAAACTAGTTCTACAGACGTAACAGCTCAAACACACGAGACATTATATATAACATCCCCAGTGTTATCCTCTACACAGTCGCTCAACTGTTTCCATCATGCACATTTCTCACTGCCAACTCTCGTTTGTATCTTATGTTTGCAAAGAAATAAAGTCTGAAGGGAATTGTTGTTGCATTGTTGCTTTCTGCACAACAGCTTGGATAAATAAATAACACTAAGGGTACAATAGGCGATGAAACGCAGAAATTGAGATAAATTTCTAAAACCGTGCTTTAGTAAATGGGTGGAGATAAAACAAATCGAAAAATTACAGACTTTAAAAACTATAGGCTTATGTGAGGGAGAATTTACAAAACATTCTAAGTAAGAAACATTTTTTTTTCTGTAACAAAAACAGCGGTATTTCATATTTTTATTAATGCGATTTTAAAACTACATCTCAGGTCATTAGTATATTTGCTCGAAAAGAAAGTTAAAACTATGACAAGCTTGAAAATACGGTATAAATATTTATTTTGCCTTTGAGATTGGAATTTTTTTTTCCCCCATTCTTAAGTTGATTTACTCTAGGAACAACTTTAGTCAGTGTGGTTATTTCACGACAACCCCCCCCCCCCNNNNTCCGGTACAGCTACCAACAACAAAATGAAAGGCCAAGTGTGTGTGTTGCATTATTGAATTCTCTCGCATGCTGATATGACTTTGATGAGAGATGAAAGTGGAGGACGGTGGACCGAGGCTTCGTCAATATTCCCTGGATGTTGGACGACAAATACAAGGACCTGCCGGGGAAAAAAATAATGTTGTTAATGGCACCCCTTTGCTTTGTGTGATACGGTTTGCGAGTGTGTAGGAAATTCAACCAAATATTTTCCCCATTCCCACAAATTTTCCCTCGCGTTCTGCGGGAGCAATAATTTCGCCGGTCCGAAACACATAAACAACGGCGGCTGCTTTGTTCTCGTTCGCCCGGGGCTGGTTTCGCGCCCTTGTGGCCGGGATTCCACCCTCACCAGGGAGCAAGAGAGAGAGACAGAGGCAGATAGACAGAGAGAGCGATAGCTCCCTTGCGCCTTTATATATTCATCGACACCGCTGATGCTTTGGGAGCTATCGAGGCAACTGTGTTCCAACAGACTTTATGTGGCGTCCCAATCCTCCCTCGTGGAGGCACGTGCAGATCTGTTATTGACGTTCGGAATAACCTCAGTGTAACTACAGGAAACGCAAAAAAAAAAAAATACACACATAAACACGTTTTTGTACATTGTATATTTTACACTCTCATCTCAAAACTGGGTCAACCTCAGGGTTACTGAAATAAGCAAATTGATATAGCTATAGTGCTTTGTATCAAAATAAATTCTCATAACACAGTTTTATAGATATTCGTAAAATACAGAATGACTCTAACCGCTACTTTTTTTTAACGTTCGGCACACAAGAAACGGCAATGGGTGTGCGTGAATAAACAGTCAATTTTGTGATAAATAACTGGGATGAGTTTTCAGTTAAACCACACGATTGCAGCGCAGTGGTGACAACCACAGCACAGCAGACGAGTGCATACCAAGCCGATGTGATCCAGCCTTCAACATCCGGCGGATCGTGTGAGTTACGTACTATTTAAAAAAAATATTGCAACGAAACTACGACGGTTCCAAAAATGTCACAGATTACGTTCCTCTATGACATCATTTACAGATCCAGTTTTCAATAACCAAGCTTGTGAAGACACGGGGAACATCTCATCAGTTATTTCGGAATGCAAATTCTTTTTTCTCATGTAATTCGTATTAAATCAGTAGCTGCAATCAAAGGTTCTCTAATGACTTAATAATGTCTACCCCACATGGGGGAAATATGAGTGTAACTAAAACCGTATAAACTTAAAAAAATAAATAACTGATATATAGTTCTGTGTACCATCTCAAGCTTGAATTGTTAATGTCCGGTAATGAAGTCGGTTTACAAGATTTGTAAAAAATTCCAAAATGGGAGAGATACTATCTCCTTAACCCATTCATACCCAGTGTTAACTGCTGTGCACATTACGCACGTGTAGGTAATGTTTGCTCAGTACTGTACACTGCGAAGTTCAATGTCCAATGATCTTACCTGTGGGTAAATTATTCGCAAACCGACTTACTGGCCTGGGCCATTATTGGTTGATGTAACTGTAGCCGAACGTATAGCCCACAGCTCATTGGCTGTGACCATAAACTAAAGTGGGTCTGAAAGAGTTAAGACTGTACGTATTCTCAATACATTTAACGTCTCGGTGACACTACGTGAGTCTTTACTTACTTGGGAAGGTCGCAAGAGTGAGTGAGCGAGCGAAGAGATTACACCGGCCCTTAACATCGTGATCTTGAGAACCTATGAGGGTGAAGCGAGGTGAGTATGGAGCAGCGCCGGAATGCAAGGGCGGGGAAAACGGAAGATCCCCGAGAAAACGCGCTGACCAGTGGCATCGTACGGCACGGTTCCCGCGCGCGAAAATCCGGGAATGACCCCGCCGGGTATCGAACACGGTTCGCCTAAGTAGGAGGCGAGTGGTCTAACCACTACACCACTGCGGCCCCGAAAAGTAGGAAGAAAAAGGCACTGTAAGAATAAAAATTAAAGTTATACAACCTCGTGGTTTTTCAAGTTTCAATTTAGCTGTGGAATTTAGTTGCGTTCAGAATTTAATTGGACTGTTTTCCATTGTCTGTGCTGGTTTAAGAAGAATATGACCAAGCAAAAAAATTACACAACAAAGAAGAAAAATTATTATGGAAATCAAACAACCTTTTACTTACAAACTGTATGGATTAAAAAAAACTTTGTAGATATCAGTAATCATATCTTCCAAGGTCATAAAAAAGCGATGAATAATGAAATAACAGATGAAAATAATAAATTGTTTCAAAAACTACATCACATAAAATAAATTTCCAACTATTAAGGTGTTGAACAATATTAAAAGACCAGTACAAAATATGACCATAATAAACACACATGCATGGATCAATAAATAATGATGCAGTCAGTTGAAGAACAATACGAAACAGCGAAGACAGCACACAAACCAGCAACATAAAACATAGCATCCCCGCATTTTTTGTTCTGTAGATAACAATTTATATATTTCCAGCCAAGGAAAGATCACCACGCGCAAGAAATTTCAGTTTTTCTTGTAAACTTTTTACGGAAATCTTAAAGCTACTAAATATTATATGTTATCGAAATCAACTATAAGTAGGGTCAGTGATTTTTGGCGAAAAAATCGGAGCACATAGTAGACTTCAATACTATGTACTGTCTGAAGGTATGCAGGAGGCAATCCACACCATGAATCCTGCAAGGCAGTCCACAAATCCAATCTGCGCCAATTTGAGAAAGGGTTGCACGTCTGTCACGTTTAATGATTCTCGTCAGTCGTCGTTTGTCCCGTTCTTTCGCGATCTTTTTCCGGCCGCAGCGATGTCGAAGATGTGATGTTTTACCAGATTCCCGATATTCACGGTACACTCGTGAAATGGTCGTACGCGAACATCCAAATGCTATCGCTATCTCGGAGATGCTATGTCCCATCTCTTGTGCGCCGACTATAACACCACGTTCAAACTCACTAAAATCTTGATAACCTGCCATTGTAGCAGCAGTAACCGATATTTCTGCCAACCGCATCGCGTTACTCTGATTGGTTCCATACCTCTGTTATTTGCATACGCACGCCTATGCCAGTTTTTTTGGATCTTGAGTGTACAAAGTCCGGCTGTTTTTATATTGGCTGCTGCGTGAATGAAAATTCTTTCCCGCATTTGTCCGAGTCAATCGAGATTCGGTAACTCTGGCACTGAGTCTTCGTGATTCGTGCGTAGACAGTTAACACCGGCCAAAACATAATTCAGCCAATCAAGAAAGCTGAACAACAACANTACTCTGATTGGTTCCATACCTCTGTTATTTGCATACGCACGCCTATGCCAGTTTTTTTGGATCTTCAGTGTATAAAGTCCGGCTGTTTTTATATTAGCTGCTGCGTGAATGAAAATGATTTCCCGCATTTGTCCGAGCCAATCGAGATTCGGTAACTCTGGCACTGAGCCTTCGTGATTCGTGCGTAGACAGTTAACACCGGCCAAAACATAATTCAGCCAATCAAGAAAGCTGAACAACAACANTCTTCGTGATTCGTGCGTAGACAGTTAACACCGGCCAAAACATAATTCAGCCAATCAAGAAAGCTGAACAACAACATCATTCTTCGGATTCTATCTTGTCTCAAAATCTTTTTCGTGAAATACCGCTGCCCCTAACTATAAGGGAATAAAGTTTCGCAGGGTCGGATCAGAGCAATTTTCGTTTGCCTCTGTAGCTGGGCACACGATGGGAGGCCCGCTTTATGTTACAATCAATCCGCGTTCGAATCCCTTCCCAGGCAATACTTTCATTGCCCACGACTTGTGTAGAATGCAACTGTCATCACTACTACATTATAAAAGTTAGTATCCCTTTCAGAAACGATTTAATTGATGTTTTCATGCGTTGCAAATATTTATTTATTTTTTCATTCGTGCTGTACTTTAAGCCGACATATCTCTTATTTAGACCAACCAGCTGTACGCTTTTTGATAGCCCAAATAAGAGCCGTTCTCAATCTTGAACACTAGCATGGTTTACAACTCAAGCCACCCATACAAGGAGAATCATTAGGTATTAATCCGCGCACAGCCTATAATATTGGCCAAAAACTATCTTATACGCTGTTCACGGTTAATTGAGAACTTTTGAAATCAACCTTCGAAAATTGTCACTGCCCCATAATGCATATATCTTAACTGGAACACTGACTGGCATGGGCCCAGTAAAGTTGGCAACGACGGAGGGTAAGTTGTTTCCTGTCTTCAAGTTGAATTAAACGTGCTAGGTAAACATTTGTGAGTACTGAAGTACTTAGTTATTACTTTTCTGATTTTTTAATGTTTATAATTGTAAGTACTAACCAATTTGGAAAACATTTATTTTTCTAATAATTTCTCAGTTTCACTAACCCAAGCATGAATAAAGTGGTCGGGTTCGTTGCAATGTTAATTTTACATATGACGAAAGAATATGCAACACGCAAACTAGTAGATATTAGGCAGAGGTTTCGAAAGTGTTCAGTTTACCGTTAACAGACTATAGCAACCTGAGAAATTTGCCGGTATATTAGGAGAAACTATATACCCTTGCTTCAAATCCTCGTGCGTTTGCGTTAACGTCATCGTTACTCCACGATTTATTTGTAAAATTTGTGTTCGGTTCAAATTGTCATATATAATTGCCCCAGTCAACATTTTAAGTATGAACTATTCCGTAACTATAAATAGAGACCTGAAAAATTCGCGGTTTCATTTCGGGACAAGCTAGAATTCAAAACCTCGTACATTTGTATTGCTTATTCTATTGGTCCACCCGTTAGTTTACACTTCCTGGACAACTCTGAGCCAATAACTAACACACGATAAAATTCAGACCGAATCACCGTCTTCCGCTAATACAACATGCAACCAATTAAAAGTGATATTTGCATGATTTTACATACGACAATGGAGAATAGCCTACAGGTCATTGAACTCGCGAATTTTTCANATATTTGCATGATTTTACATACGACAATGGAGAATAGCCTACAGGTCATTGAACTCGCGAATTTTTCAGGTCTCTAATTATAAATCACTCCCTCTAACGGTGTTTAAAAGCGAAAAAGGTAAGAATACAACTGTAGTTGGTACTGCGCGTGCGTAAGTAAGGTAATTTCATTGGAAAAACGTTACGAAATAAAGTGAGAAATAAATTCAGTTGTCATCAAAAGGGACTTCGTACTTTTACCATTTCCCTTNAAAAACGTTACGAAATAAAGTGAGAAATAAATTCAGTTGTCATCAAAAGGGACTTCGTACTTTTACCATTTCCCTTCAGGAAACTGCGCACAAAACCCCAAAATAATAATTTTAATCATTACTTTTTTTTTTAGATTCAGTTTTCATTTTTAAATAAAGTATTTGTGTAAGTCAGCGTTTTGTTAAACCCAGTTTACAACAGAATATTAAATATCATGTGAACATATTTCGTTATATTTACACCCAAGTGCGAATTACAAAGTTTATTCTCTGCGTAGGTTCTAACACCACACAATAGAAATCTTAGCGAGAATCATAAGCATTCACACAATTATATATATTGTATGAAAATTGCATTTATCCCATAGTGCACTATGCCGGGGGACATTTTTGTTGCCTATCTAAAAGCATTGAACTTTCCAACCTGAGTAGAATAAAACTTACTTAAACTGAGAATATTGTGCCGTCACTTGCCGCCTGCCTGTCCCTTGAATTGCTTTGCAGAGTGTTGTAAATAAATAGTAAAAGGAAAATGTTACGTTTTAAACAAGCTGTAGGTTAGACTCCACTGTACTATGCATTTTATAGCCTCAGCTTTCCGTTAATTGGATGCTGCCTTAGAGTGTAGCCAGTTCTATGTCTGACCAGTTGGCGCGGGACTAGGTGTCTGTTCCCTGTAGGTCGCGTATTAGCTCAGAGTTGACATGGGCGTGGCTAACAAACAGTCATCCAATTGCAAACGCAGCAGAAACGTACATGTGTTCCAAGTATAGCTCGTTGTAAAATTAATTTGCTAAATTTTCCAGTCAATAAAAATAAGTTTTTTTTTCTTCTAAATAAAACCACTTAAAGTGTTCTCATTATACTGATGTACTAAAAGAAAACACACTTCAGACGAGGTACGAATTACAACCTAAAACACATCACTCGCATTAGACATACTATGCCCTCGCATTAGACATACTATGCCCTCGCATTAGACATACTATGCCCTCGCATTAGACATACTATGCCCTCGCATTTTACATACTATGCCCTCGCATTAGACATACTATGCTCACCAACATAGCTAAAAACGGCGTGCGTTTTCACACTGCTGTATTTCATACTGGTCTGAGACTTGCGAAACTATGATAGGGACCTGCACTGAACTTTGCTTCACACTTTCCACCAATNACATACTATGCCCTCGCATTAGACATACTATGCTCACCAACATAGCTAAAAACGGCGTGCGTTTTCACACTGCTGTATTTCATACTGGTCTGAGACTTGCGAAACTATGATAGGGACCTGCACTGAACTTTGCTTCACACTTTCCACCAATAAACAATAGGGTCACCGCTTAGCATCTTATAGGTAAACACTGCACGACGAGAACACTGCACGCCAGTTCAGAGCCTTGCGCATAAGGACGATGGGGAACTTGATGCGCGTGGCTTTGTCGTCCTTATCATTACTCCGCTTCTCGGCAGACATCTAAGACGCGTAACAATTACAATAATAGAATTACGAAAGTTTATTTGAATACAAGTATTTTGGAGTACAGCTAATCGTAAAATACTTTTTTTTTTCTTTCGAAAAGTAGGAGACCCTATTTATTACTGATGTGAATAACTGTCGAATTGAAACAGCGTTATTCAAATAAATATTGTCGTACCAAACTAATATCTCAGAGAGAGAAAATATACGTTCAAACGTGCTTCCAGTTGAATCACCGTTCCGGTAAATATTGTTATGGAAGAGCGACATGCATACCCCTGTTGAATGAACTGCGTCTATCCGCGAGTGAAGCCATATTTGCTGCCTAACTTAGAGCGGAAGATTGGAAAAAAGTCGAGACGGTAATAGACGAAATGGCGTGCACCTGTAGGCACTTCCTCTTCCATTGAAAAGCTGTTCTGGGTAGCACATAGACACTGCAAGGACATTTGCAAAATTATCTCCACGGCCACAGCATATTCATTTCACTCTGCGAAACTTTGTTAGGTCGCAGTTAGTAGCATTCCAGATAATCTTCAAGTAAGACACATGCATCCACCACTGCGGTAACTCCACTACTCTTGGTATTTTTTTTACTTCTTATACCCGCTTGTTAGCCCACACCACGCCAGACACTCTTGTACTACACAGCGTTCCTAATTGACTGTAGGGATGATCAATCACGATTCTATTAGTACAATAATCGATTAATTCATTGCGATTAGTTCGCTTTTGTAATAGATTGTTATTCTTTAAATAAATTAGTATATCGATTAATTCCATTCGATTGTTTTTCGATATGAGACAGTGTCTGTTCAAACAGCGATTTTCGTTAAACCAGCTAACCGTTAGCTTTCCAACCGTAACCAAATTAGGCTACAGGTAGTTTAATTTTAGGTAGCAGAACGGGTGCTACCGGATGTTAAAATATAGCCGAATTAGGATAAACCTTTCTTACTAATATTATAAATGCGAAAGTCTGTGTGTGTATGTTTGTTACCACTCAGCTCTATAACGGCTGAACAGATTTTATGAAATTTGGTATGTAGGTACTCTAGGTCCTGGAATAGGACATACGAAACTTTTATCCCAGAAAATTGTACGGTTCCTGTGGAATAACAACAAAACCTAATTCTGCAACGGCTGGGAACGTGACCGAANATTGTACGGTTCCTGTGGAATAACAACAAAACCTAATTCTGCAACGGCTGGGAACGTGACCGAAATATTTTTTTCCCCTGGTGTCACAGTTTATCAAGCCACCCAAGGACCTCTGAAATGGCTTAACGACTGTTATCGATCGATAACAACCGCGACCGAATATTTGACGTACCCTCCGAAGCCCGGAAGAGCTCAGATGTTATGCCACTAAACGGTCACCCATCCAAATGTGTGCCGCTGGGAACGTTGCTCAACTTTGGTGATCGATTAATATCCCTCAGCCAAGCGCAAAAAGTAGTACCTAGATACACTTATTTCTAAAGCTACAACTTGTTGAAACTCACATTTTGATTTTCATATATCGACGCTGGAAAGCGGAGATGTGGTAACTACGCGATAGTTGCACAGATACACTCCAGAAACATTACCCTACTTCTTGGCTATCGGGTAACAAATATTGCCTTCCTTGTGGGTTGCTGTAATCAGTTAAAAACCTAGCCCAACATAGCATAATTTCATAACTGTTTTCACATATATATAAACGGTATTTTTCCAATTGTACCCGGGCGAAGCCTGGCCGGTTTGATAGTATTCTATAAACCTGTTCACGCACTTATTTCCTGTCTAGGGCATTTTAAAATGTACAGCAAGAATTTTTTTTTACTATTTATTATTTTTGAAAGCACAAAGTACATTTGTATTAGGCCCTAAGCTTGTTTGGGTATTTCTAGTTTTCATTGAGAATTCGGAGTAAATAGCATTTAAAATAGATTAATCGATTAAATTTGTAATATATTATTGAGAACAGATAAATCTGTTTTACTGATCGTGTCCCTCTTATCTAGTCGACATATAAACAATCGATTACTTTGTTTCGATTCTCATCCTCATTGGCTGCCTGTCAGCCAATGGAGTGGCAATTTAGCAGAGTCCCAGGTAAAATGTAATTTTAAGGGCCACCAGACTTTCGCAAAATGTTTTCTTAACTAGCTGTGTTTCAAAACACTGTCACTCTGATCCACTTTACTGATTGGATGATTTGCTTGCTACGAATCTTAGGTGTCAGCTCGCAAATCACAGACGATCGGTATGGGAATAACATAATTATGATTAATAATCCTGATATGTNGTCTTAGGTGTCAGCTCGCAAATCACAGACGATCGGTATGGGAATAACATAATTATGATTAATAATCCTGATATGTCTTCTTACTAAGAATAGCGGCCAACAAACAAAGAAAAATTGCTGGAATGTCAGGAAGGGTACTGGAATTTAGAATGTGGGGGCAGTGAGTATGGAGCAACGCTGGAATGTAAGGGCGGGTAAGACGGCAGATCCCCGAGAAAACCCGCCGAACAGCGGCATCGCTCGGCACGATTCCCACGTGTGAAGATGGGAGCGACTGCTGCGTAATTGTCACATTTCAAGTACTTTCTGTAATATTTACAATAAGCACGTCCCTCAGCTCCACCTTAGAGGGTGCGCACAACTCTTACGTCGACCATATTTCGCACACATATTTCCGACTTACTTTTTNCTCAGCTCCACCTTAGAGGGTGCGCACAACTCTTACGTCGACCATATTTCGCACACATATTTCCGACTTACTTTTTCACAAGGAACATGCAGGCGGAGTTAGTGTTTTCCCGACTCATCCTGTACAAATATTGAATTGTTATATCTGGAAATGTTATAGCTGCACTACCGTTACATTCAAAATAAAGTCTATGTTTATAAACATGTCCACTCAGAGAGCGAACTATTATGCTCGGTTTATAACGGCAGAAAACTACACTAATTATAATATGACGTCACAACAGTGGGAAACCAGGGGAAAACGCCCGCAATGTCACCAGAAACGTTATACATATAAATTATTCACTGAATACGTTACCGAAATTCGTATTCAGTTTTTTTTGACAAATAATTATTTTCCCATCTGCCTCGTAAAAGATCTGAAGTGTTCTCGTCAGCCAGAANCATTCAGTTTTTTTTGACAAATAATTATTTTCCCATCTGCCTCGTAAAAGATCTGAAGTGTTCTCGTCAGCCAGAATTTCAACGTCAAATTCATAGCCATGCCGGTTTTATGGCAGTCCGCTCGTGACGTTGATTAATCATTTTATATTGGTTTTTGTAGATTAAAAAACGATTTATGTGCGTTTATTCTCGCGAACGTTCCTGTGTGTTGCATGGTAATAGCATTTTCAGTTCCCCTTCAATTTATGATTTCATCTGCTACAAGTGAGAAATGTTTCGATACTGCTGTAATTAAAGGCGTTGGCTTAGAATTTTTTTTTTATATTCGTATCACATACTGTTAAACTTCTATAAATTAACAATGACTATTCTTTCCTCCGAGAAATATATTGACTGCATAGCTTTTGCAGAAATGCGTGTTAAAAATCACAATTTTCCTGTTTTAGAAATGTACAAATACTGAAAACTATTTTATCCACACAAACGAGAAAATTCACACTGAAAGAAGATGTCAATAGCTACTTCAAAACATATATAAAGTCATATAAGGAAATGTGTTTGCAATTTCAAAAAAATGCTGACAGTAAGGAAATTCTTGCATATTTTTTNATATAAAGTCATATAAGGAAATGTGTTTGCAATTTCAAAAAAATGCTGACAGTAAGGAAATTCTTGCATATTTTTTTATTGTGTCGGGGCAGTAAACTTCGAAAAATAACTTTTGCTAAGTATACATTAAAAAGAATTAAGACAAGACATTTAAGTTGCCCTTGTTAAATATTCCAGCAAATTGTTTGGTTTATTTTATTNAATTAAAAAGAATTAAGACAAGACATTTAAGTTGCCCTTGTTAAATATTCCAGCAAATTGTTTGGTTTATTTTATTTGCACATTACAAAACAGTAAAGTTTTGACATTTTAATTTTGCGACCTAAAAAAATTCATATGAGGAAAAAGTAGTTATAGACAATGTCTACGACTGTAACAGTAAATGGTACAAACATAAAATAAGTTATTTATATTTGCCATTTGTGTTGGCACTTGTTTCATGTCAGTATGTTATTCTGTAATTCTATTCTTATTTATTTGGTGTTTCGCCAAACATTTTTCTTACTATTGGAACGTGCTCTAGTTCTACTTAATATTTTGGTTTATTCACTATGAAGTTATAAAACAAACCTTGTCAAAGGGCGCTATATCAGCATGTGAGTGAGTTCGAATGGGANTGTAGTTCTACTTAATTATTATTGTTTATTCACTATGAAGTTATAAAACAAACCTTGTCAAAGGGCGCTATATCAGCATGTGAGTGAGTTCGAATGGGACAGAATGTTCGGTCTCGGGGAAAGAAGCAATTGTCCGACGGGGGCATGGCGGGTGGGAGGGAGAAGAAGTGAAATCCAAGTAATAAAATAATGCGCAGAAGTGCAAAACGCGTCAGGCGAGCCGGGGCAGTCCATTGCCGCTGCACGCAGGGGTGGGGGTTGTTCAGTTGAATAGCGACAGCGGCCGAGTGCGGTCGGCAGAGAGGTGCTCCGCGCCTGTATGTTACCTAACTAAGTCGCGCGGCGAGAATCACAATGGTAGTAGAGAGCGGTGTTATCAGTTTGGTATGCATATCGCAGCAGTGTCACGTGGCTTCCCTCCCTCCAGCGGCGAGCGCTCGAGAGAGCCCTCCCCTACACTGCCTCCCCTACGTCCGCTCTCTTAGATCTGAGCTGCGTGAAGATGACTTTCTTATTTTAACTTCGCTCTGCGGATCCACGACACACGAGCGGCGTTGCCACGTTTAACGAGATACGCACACAACAAACGTACATACTCTTCAAAGTTACCTACCCCCTCCCCCTCCATGACATATTCCAGGCCACTGAGCTCATTCCAGACCCTCGACTTGTCCTGAGCTCTTGGCAGTATTAACTTGAAACTTGAAACTCACTCCTACTGGGGCCATTTACTGTTTTATATTAATTAACTTACTAACTGTAACATGCAAACCATACACTGTTTTATAGCATACCAGTGATGGAACGTTTTATTACACGACCCGAATGCAATGAATTTGGTAGGTATTAACATCTCTCTACACCAANATACCAGTGATGGAACGTTTTATTACACGACCCGAATGCAATGAATTTGGTAGGTATTAACATCTCTCTACACCAATATGAGCTCTTTGATAATAAACATATGCTATTACGACATGCGAGATTTTAAAAAAAAATCACGTGTTTCATTTAAGCAACCGAATTACATCCTTGATAACAAATGCATTAGTTCAATAAGAAGTGCGACACGATGAGCAATGGTAATTANAAAAATCACGTGTTTCATTTAAGCAACCGAATTACATCCTTGATAACAAATGCATTAGTTCAATAAGAAGTGCGACACGATGAGCAATGGTAATTACAGTGGAAATGTATTTTACATTTCATAGCAGGAAATGTGTGGATGGCATTTCTTACTTGCGTACCAGAGTTACGAAGACTCGGATTTGCAACCTGGAAACTTTACATTCACCGCCCGCATCACCTTCGGCCATTTTGTGTTTATTATCTCTAAACAGCTATCTGACACGGCTTGAAACGTTACTGATGAAGGTGGCATCACTGGACTCGCCTGCGCTTCTGTCAGCCACCTGTGCTGGGCGAGGTTGGTGCTCTGTAAGCCGTTCTGTCTCTCTCGTTCACTAGGGAAGGAGGAGCCAGGTCCGTTCTTAAGCCGGCGCGACTGTTGTGTTTGTTCGCATGGTGTGCTATTTCTGCTCTCTGAGAGCAGGTTATATAACTATCAGCCAAGAGTTACTCTCTGCCGGACGACGCGAACGATGAGCAGCAGAACATAAGCATGTCGGAAATAAATATAAAAAAATTACCAGGAAAATGCGATAATCGTTACCACTGTGTAGTGTGCATGTATAGAAAAATTCAGGTTATTCACGATAGCTTACTTTCGGTGATAAATGGGACTTCATTATTTTAATTTATAAGTGCATATTCCTGTGCACTTCTTACCAGATACCCTAACATCGTCTCGTCACAGTCTGTAGAAAAGGAAATTACTTTTCGCAATCACCACTCTCAAAACACTTCGACGTTTGTAATCATAATTTGGCGGCCTTTTTTTTTTATCTTGCTCGCTATGCTATTTCAACTTTACCTCCACAAGAAAGAGCACAGTTAGCTGCTATGTATAGCAGAAATAGCAACTACTACTACCAAACGAACAGCACACAAAAATAGCTTCCGGTAACCCGAAGGCCAACTAGCTGAAATATAGCAGGAATAGCGATAAACTAGCAGAAAAGCGAACCACGCGAACACACCTCTGTAGTAAANAGCTGAAATATAGCAGGAATAGCGATAAACTAGCAGAAAAGCGAACCACGCGAACACACCTCTGTAGTAAATGCATACAGAGGGTGAATTTTCAAAAGGTGTAAAGAAATCGCGAATATATGACAATACATTTTTCTTGTTACGGAGGNGCATACAGAGGGTGAATTTTCAAAAGGTGTAAAGAAATCGCGAATATATGACAATACATTTTTCTTGTTACGGAGGATCAAATATGAGACAGTAACTTTTGCTTACGTGTCTACACCGAAGGAGCGGCATAAGAAGTACGATTTTTCTTCTGTCAGGAGTCCCTACGACGCGGACTAATGGACCGGAAGTTTTCCCCCTTATCCTTCATTCCAGTTTCTGGTTCGCTCTCCTCAACTTCGCTGAAGCGGCGTTATCCCCCCCCCCCCC